>VZRQ01004009.1:666207-699010 GCA_013397975.1 Machaerirhynchus nigripectus | reverse complement strand
GAGAGCCCATGCCTCCTTGGGCAAAGAGGAATAGGTCTCTCTAAACGAGGGAGTCTGGGGCGGTGGCCAGGCCTGCACAGTGCACCTGCTTCTGGGTTGACCCGCCGGCCAGGCGGCTGACCACCGCCACACTGTTTACCACTTAGTAGCTGGTAAAGATAGCTTTTTTATTAGTCTGTTGTAGATACTTAGGAATACAGCCAAGATCCTATGAGGAAGGGGAAAAATAAGTTACAGTTCATCCAGCACAGCTCCTCTTTCTATACCAATTTTACTGACATGTACAAAGTTGGCAGGTAAAATCTGAAGGTTTTTATTCCAAAAAAACTTTAGGATACCATAATTTACTTGCTAATGATTGCAGCTAAGATGGGAAAGAAATTGTCTGGAAAATATAAAGTCACTGGCAAACAATTTGTAAAAAGGTATAATGTTCTGGGGGAATGTTATGCCCCAGTCCACTTGGTGGGTTTAGAGGAAGGTTGGTTGATTTATTCCAGACTGTGAACAGAAGAAACAACAAAATTCTGAGGAGGTTCAAAACCACACTTTTACTTGCAAACTTTAGAACATTATGGTAGAATAAGGCACTTGGCAAATTTTAAAACATCATCCAGACAAAGTAAGGCATTTCTCAAACTTTAACTTAGCAAATTTATACTTACCCAAATTTAACTTATCCAAAGAACAAGGCACTTACTAAGACATTGACTGGAATTTTCTAGTCTTGCTTACAATATATTTTGGTAAGAAATTAGGAGAAGAAAAGGAGAGGAAAAGAAGAGAGAAAGGTGTATAGTCACCACCCATGATCTAGCAGTGAGATTTGTCTTGCAGTTTCAATGTCTGTCAAAATGATGGTCACAGTCTTGATCCATCAGTAGTAGAAAAAGCCCACAAAACACAGAGTTCAGTGATTACACTCTGGTTATGTGGGAACACCCAGATGCCCTCCGTGGAGTAGGGAGTTTTGCGCTATTACAGCACTGTGGATCATGAGAAAAGGGTTTTTTGATGGTTTATCACACGTTCTAAGACATGACAGCTGCCTCTTAGGTCAGCACACTTGAGACAATTATGGTCTGTCAGAAGGGTTGAATACCTTCAGGTGAATGTCCCAATATCTCCCTTAGAGAGGAATTTTCACACCTGAGCCAGCTGTGTAAGGGCAGAAATTGGCATGATAAAAAGCATTATCCCACATCTCAGGAGCTGTTTCTTAATGGCCTCTTCCCTTATCTGGGCCAAAACTCAGCTTGTAGCCTCTGGCAGTGGGTGTGCACCCCCTCCCCACCGGGGCTGTGAACTTGAACTCCACCAGCCAAGCACCCACTGCTTTGGTAAATGGCTGATTCTTTGAGACCTTGACCATCAACAATTAATCTCTCACAGTGATAAGAAAAACAAACAGATGAAGTGCCAACTGGCTGAGGGAAGTTTGGTGTGCACAATGAGGAGTTTTAAATTTTAATGTACATATACTGTAGGGTTTTAATTCTATATGTACGATATTATTTCCTAGATATACCATGATTTGAAATCAAATGATTGTATATTTCTGATGAAACTTGGATTCAATAAAGACTAAATCCCACCCCACAAAGTAACCAAACTAATTCTGATCAGCTGAGTAAAGTGAGCTTTCTGGCTTAAAGGAAAAGAAAAGAAAAACACAACATCCCAAATATTAAGCTCTTTTTATTGATATAGTGTCTGCTCTTTTTGGTCCTATTGGGAATGACTGCTGATAAGAACCTCGCGAAGCAGCAGAAGCTATTTCTATTCGCAGTCATCAGTAAATTTTAAACTACATGCAAGATTTATCTGTTAATGTTCTTGTGTTACAACACAAAAGAAAACAATGTATAAAGCTGGAAGCATGAATTTCCGTATGTGTTGAACTGTTGGGATAGATGGCTGTTAAAACTAAACTATGCTGAGTTTACATAGCTTTATTAGGCCATTGACATAAGAAAAAACTTGTTGAGAAAAAAAATGGATGCAAATTTCTAAGAGGCTTTCTGGATTAAATGAAAAGATTAATTTAATGTCTTTATTATACATCAGAGACAGTTGTCCAGACTCCCTTTAGAGATCAGGATGTGGTTCCTATCACCCCAGAGGAAGTTAATGTCTGAGAAATGTTATCATAAAAAGCCTCTTGATCTCTCTCTTCTGTTAAGCAGATGTACAAGTCTAAGGTGAATGAGAGGAATTCCATCAAATTTATCACTGTCATCAAAGATCTATCATGGTGCAGCCTATTTCATCTATGCATGATTTGATTGGATTACATGCCAAAATATGTCAAAGAATCACTTTCTATGGTAGAAGATGGGAATTATTTTTAAATGTAAGGTTGAAAAATAGTTCAAATTTTAAGGAATGTATATTTTTCTGTGTTGTCAAGGAGTTTATATTATTATAAATGGTGGCCAGAGAAACTTGGTCATTAAAAATTGGCACCACTAACCATTACCATGGCTATGGAATTTTCAGTATTGTTCCCTGTGTACAGATTGGGTATTGGTGGAAATAGTATGAAAAAATCATGCTTGAATGTCTAATTTGTAGGTAATACCTATGGCACAATCACAGCTTCATGCTGGTACGTGGCAAAATATGAGATCAGACAAACTTCTTGACCTGAATGTTTTGGGAATTTTTTACAAGGGCAAGCTCAAACAATGGGAGTCTATTTGGTCTGGCTGAGCCGGAGTTCATTTTCCCACAGCAGCCCTCACAGTGCTGTGCTTTGCACTGGTAGGTGGAAAGGAGTTGGTAACACTCCAGTGTTTGGCTGCTGCTGGGCAGGGCTGGCACAGCATCAGCACTAGCACTGTCATTGTCTCCTTTGCCCTTTCCCTCCCTTCCCATCACGGGGCTGGGAGTGGGCAATATCCCGGGAAACGACCAGGCCAGCTGACCCAAATTACCCAAAGGGCTAGTATGATGTCAGCCCAGTTATAAAAGCTAAGGAAGGGAAGAAGAATAGTGGGTTCTTGTTATTGTATGCTTGCCTTCTGGAGCAACTGCTCTGTGTGCTGAACCCCTGCTTCCCAGGAAGTGGATAAGCTTTGCTCACTGATGGGAAGTACAGATTAAATTTTTTTCTCTTTGCTTATGCATGCAAAAGCTTTTGGGTTTTTTTTGCTTATTGTTTATTTTAGCTTTTTTGCGTATCTCAACCTACAAGTTATTTTCCATCTTATTTTCTCTCCCATGTCCTGCTGGGAAGGGGAGTGATAGAGTGTCTTGGTGGGCACCTGCATCCAGCCCAGGTCAACCCATTACAGAGAGTAAATATAAAACCTTGAAAAAACATGACTGATAATAAACATTTAGCAGAAATTATGAGTGAGGAGATTAAAGAAGCAGTTGAGCCACATTTAAAATTTTTTTTTGGTAAGGGATATTAAAGTAAAGAGAGAATTCAGGTTAAGCAGTAAATTGCAATCTGAACATAGGAGGAAAGGAGGAAATAATACAAGGTTATTACCCTTTGCTTTTTTTTTTTTTAGCAGAAAAGGTTGATATTACTAATGGTCTCTTTACAAATAGTAAAGGTATTTTCAGTTTACATTGATAAACTTTAAAAGTTTGAGTGTGAATTCATTAGGTGTTTTAAGAGGCCTAACTTTCCCAGTCACAAAGTCCTGAAAAAAGACTAACTATAAAGATGGAAATTTATATAAAGTGAGATATAACACCATGATAAAGATGGGAGAAAGCAGTTTCAGATTCCATATCAAGTAACGAGACCTTACTCTCAGGTTGAATTAAGTATTATCAAGTGTTCTGTTATGGATCAGTATCTAGACCTCAGGGAAACACTTGCCAAATGCCCTTGAGAAAAGCTTTGTTCAGTTATGCTTCCTGATTGGCTTTTAAAGATCAGCGTTAAAAGTGGGTGTCAGGAAGTCCTCTACCTCTTCTACTGTGTTATTTCTCACATGACTTTTGTGACAGCGCTTACAGCAAATACATCACATGAGAAACCTTTATGAAAGGTTCTGGCACAGAGTACATTTGGAGACAAGAGTGTTTAGGGCCTCTGAGAAAAATCTTACTGCTTGGAAATAAACCCTTTGGCACAAGAATAGAGCTCCTGCCCAGGCTAACAGCACTCTGGGGGTCTCCTCTATCCCTTTACGTTCTATACTTAAAATCTCCCTAGAGAAATTACACAAATTAAATTCTGTGGGGCAATACTCTTAATTTTTCAAAAAGTAGCAATAAAAGCCTCTCTGGACCTTTTGACTTTAGGACTAGAAATCTGCAGTAAGCTTTGTAATCAAGTAAACTGCAGTAAGACGCGATATTTATACTGCTACTTACAGGTCAGCATAAAGTTCATGCTGATTTTGGCACTGCTGCATATACTTTGGCATTGCTGCCACATTTTATCTTGAATTAGTCATTATTTATAATCATCATTATGTTTTAATAACAAAAGAGAATTCAAAAGTTTGGAAATAAGTAAAGCAACACTCAGGTCTCAGGTAGAATTCTGAGCTGTAGCAGTTCACAGAAATAAAAGAAATACCTGAAAGACAAGGCCACTAATTTCTGTGTTCCTACTTTTTTTTCCTACTGTGTATTAAAGAGCCTTTGGGGCTTTGATTGTTTGAAGGTTTCTTGAGTCTGCAACTTCATGCACTTTCATCTGTTTGTTCCTTAATAATCTACCGCTTTTGAAAGACTTTACAATAGAGTTGAAGAAGTAAATCTGTTAGCATCTAGATGAATAGAGACAATAATATAATTTTCAGTAAACAGTTACAGAAACAAGCAAATACTTGAGCAATGGAAAAAGAAAGTGATTATTAAAAAAATTAGAATAATTTGGGTTTTCTGCTTTGGAACCTTCTTTCTTTTTGGTTTGGTTATTTGGGGGATTTCTTCGGGTGATTTTGTTGTTTCATTCGCTCACTTTATTTTTTTGTTCATTTGTTTTGTTATTTTTATCTCTGCCATGTTTGCAGGTAATTTAGAAGAATCCTTATGCTGTCCTGATTTTTTTCTATCTTCTTCATTCACTACCCAATCTATAAATAAGAGAGAAAACAGAATTGAGGAAAACCACAGTTACTGCTGGTGCATGGTCTTGTCTCACATCTCTTTCCTGCTTTACTACTGCCTTCAATGAAAGGTGGGAATACACACTAAGTCCAAAGAGAGTTTCAATAGAAAAGCAATTATCCATCTATTTTAAAAAATGAACTAAGGCCAGCTATCCTAGTAGCTTCATCATACTATACTGATGTTTTATGAGGTGGAAAATGGTGCTGCTATTGGGAAGATCTACCTAAAGCTGAATTATTAGAATAACCAGAAAAATAATTTTTTTTTCTGTTCAGATATTGGCTAAAGAAGAGAAACATGATTTAATTTTTAGGCTAAATTTAGTGTAGGATTTGGTATATAATTTTGCTTGATTTAGTTCTTCTTTTACAGTCTGTGAAATGTAAATGTGAATGCAATAGAACCTAAATCTAAAACTGTCTCTGAATATGAAAGTTCCAGTGGATTCTGTGAAAAAGTTATGCAAGGGAAGATTTTTATATTGACTGAATGTGTCTGATTCTGAAAATGGTGCATCTTTTTTCTCTTTTATACCCCAGTATTAAGCTCTTTGTAATATGCACTAAAGGTTTCTCCTTACTAATCAATGGTTTTTTTTTTTTTTTTCAGTTAACTTGACATAATGTCTGTTCTAAAAGTTTTATCCTTTCATCCTAATGCTGTAGCATATTCGTCATTCAAAGCTAATAATGTTTTATAGCCTCTTTGCTCCCCTCTGTTTTGTCAAGGAAAACTCTTCAATTGTGGTATTGCTCAGGTTTATATCACGTATTATCATCATCATTATTATTAATAATCCCAGCCTCCTGACAGCAGGGGTTAAATGACTCTGCTGATAACTGTGTTTATTTTAATAGAAGAAATGAAATAATTTCACAAGGAAATCAGCAGTAGTGTGTGTGCCCCAGCTGGTCTTATTCTAGGTCATTGTCTTTTCGTATGTGAAAGCATGAATAGCCTTTCACATTTTCTGTAGTTTTACATGGAACTTTACTGATCTGACATGGAGAAAGTGAGTAGGAAAGCAATCTGCATTTTCATTTAAGGAAAGTGGTGCCCAAACATCTTTCAGGGTGTTCGTACGTGCAGTATGATTATAACCTACACTATTGCTTCACTTTGTATGAGCCAGTTAGTCAGTCTAAATAAAATCTGCTTCGCATTCATGTTCTACTTGTTTTACTTTACGTTCATAAGAAATGAATATGAATGAATAATTTACATGGTGGTCTAATCCATTCTTTAGATATGTTACATATTGTTTCATTCCCTTTTTTATTACTCTGGATCTTCATTTGATCTGCTTAAGCATTTTAAGGTAAGTATCTATTTGAATAATCATAAAAAAGCACATTTAAACTCTGTTTTATCATATTCTGCTTTCTGCTTTGAGATAATTTCTTTAACATTAATGATACATTCTTTTCCTGTGTATTATGCTTCCCTTGTGTATCATCTTGGGATAATCTAGTCTCCAATTTACTGAAAAATCTGCTAGGGAATTTCTATGTAGTTTCATATAAATGAAATATATAAAGTTTTCACAACTGGTGCCAGCTGAATTTCTTTATTTAGGCTGAAGAAATAAATAGTTGCATAAAGGGAAAACATTTCATTTTGTCCATACCACATTCCAATTTAATTAACAGTCAAGATCTGAAACAGAGTTGAATTCTCTGTTCACAATCCACAATTGCACATAGTAAAAAAACCACAGAAACTCTTGTCTTTTCTCTTATCTTTTCTGAAACAATGTAGGCTTCTTCCTATGCATCCCTGGATATGTTCTGCATGCCTTGTCAATAGACTGTGGTCCTTCATGGAAACTCCTGCCCCAGTCAGGCATAGTGTGAGTGGATGGAGGGAGGGATTCCAGGAACTTTCTTGCCTCACATCTCTTCCACTCAGATACTTTGCCTCAAAGTACAGCCAAGCACACTGTAAATACACTTATTTCCTCCCAACCTGGCCCTGTGGTTGCATTCAGTTCCTGCCTATCTCTGGCCCTAGACACTCCTGTCAAGGCATCCTTCACCTTTTTCTGTCTATGTGACACTCACTAGCATGCCTGTACCCGGGGTGAGAGAACACAGATGGGACCATCCTGTGGCTGGATTATAAATGGGCTTTAAAGGAGCTGGAAATTCAGGGCATTAGGCTTTGAAGGCATCTGTGCCATTTCTGGAACGAGGAACTGTGATCCCTTGTTATGAAGGGCCAGTGCTGGATGTACAACACATATGTCATACGGGTATTTTGATCCTACCCAAAATTGCCTACCTGTATTTACAGATATATAGATATATATGCAATATATACAAATATAGTGTTCCTTTTTTGCTGTTGTCTGCTTTGCTTCACTCTGCTTTTTGCTTGACGATCCCTGTAGCATGTTCTGCTTTCAGTCTTACTTGAACTGCTTTTCCTTTGTGAGCACACTTTATCCTCCTTAAATCCTTTCTTCTTTAGACTCCATGCCTTAAACCGTCCTTCCTGCTTTCAGACTTAAAGGCTGCATCAGCTTTCACTTGACACGTTATGTGGATATTTGTCTCCTCTTACATTATAAGTGAATTTTGTTGTAGAGTAGCTGAGTTAACATATGTAAAGCACTTTTGTGCTTTGTTCAATTTGCCTGAATCCTAAATGGATATGGCATGCTGGTTTCAAAGATAGCACACATAGGAAACCTGATATTAACCTCCAACCACCTTGCATTCTGCAACTTAAAAGACATAGACACTAAGGCACTATGCATAATGAATGTGAAGGACAGATCTACATTGCTGATAGCTTTAGAGGTGTTACACCTGAGACATGTGTGATGAAATATTGCCAAATTTCTCCCAATACACCTTTTAAAAGAAACAGACTTTTTCCCTGCATAGTAATTCATTTTTTTGTACTTCTCTTGATATTTTCCTTTAAATACTTGTGTCTGTGCACTCTGTCAATGATTTTGTGTTGTGAAAAGAAGAGGTACACATGTAGCTTACATTGCACTGAAACTCTGGTTTGGGGTTTGAAGTGAGTTGTGAGATATGCATAAACCTTCTGGTGCAGTGCAATACTTAAGGCGTGGATAACATTTGTGTAAAATTTGAGTTAGAGGCTTCACGCCTTAGCTGGACCTTCAAGACAAAATTAAGTATTTAAGCTTACTATATTGTTTATGGGGCACTTCAGAATGGGAACAGGTTTTCCTGTTGCCTTTTTTTTTAATAGCACTCAGGGGGAAAAGTCTGGTTTAGATGAATTTTAGGCACAAATCTATAAAGGGTCTATTCAGCTCATTATACATATTCAATGAAAATCTATAATACTTATCATACTCCAGTGGTCTGGCTAAGTACTAGTAAGAAAGGGTCATTATGTATTTTATTAGCAGAACTGTTTTGCAAGAGGAATTAAGGAAATCTCACATCAAAATACCTAATAATCCAGTGGTTTGAACGCCTCTTAAGGCTGTCTGCCACTCAACTCATGTCTCTGCATCATTCTCATTATTTACTTTCTCCCTCATGACATACTTCCTCCCACGTAACAGTGAGTTTGAGGGCACCTTCAGCAAGTTTGCTGACAACATCAAGCTGTGTGGTACAGTCAACAGGCTAGAGGGGAGGGATGGCATCCAGAGGGACTGTGATAGGTTTGGAATTTGTGCCTGTGCAAACCTCACGACGTTCAACAAGGCCAAGTGCAAGGTCTTGCATGTAGGTCAGAGCAGTACCAAGCACAAATACAGGCTGTTTGGAGAATGCATCAAGAGCAGCTCTGAGGAAAAGGATTTGGGGCTGTTGATTGATAAGCAGCTTAACATGACCCAGAAATGTGCACTTGCAGCCCAGAAAGCCAACTGCATTCTGGGCTGCATCAAAAGAAGTATGGCCAGCAGAGTGAGGGAGGTGATTCTTGCCCTCTTCCCTACCCACGTGAGACCCTGTCTGGAGTACTACATCCAGGTCTGGGGCTGCTGATATTAGAAGGATGTGTACCTGTTAGAGTGAGTCCAAAGGAGGGCCAGGAAGATGGTCAGAAGGATGGAGTATCCCTCCTGTGAGGAGAGGCTGAGAGAATTGGGGTTGTTCAGCCTGAAAAAGAGAAGGGTCTCCAGGGAGACTGTACAGCAGCCTTCCAGGGACCCTACAAGAAAACTGAAGAGGGACTTTTTACAAGGGTTTATAGTGACAGGACAAGGGGAATGGCTTCATACTGAAAGAGCATAGGTTTAGATGGGATACTAAGTAGAAACTCTTTACTCTAAGATTGGTGAGGTGCTGGAACAGCTTGCCCAGAGAATCACAGAATTGTTATTGATGGAAGGGACTTCTAGAAATCATCTAGTCCAACTCCCCTGCCAAGGAAGTGGACAGGTGGTTCTTGAGCAGGTGACACAGGAATATGTCCATTTATTGGATTTTGAATGTCTCCAGAGAGGGAGACCACATGACCCCCACAGGCAGCCTGTTCCAGTTCTCTGCCACCCTCAATGTAAAGAAGTTATTCCTCATGTTGAGGTGGAACTGCCTATATTTTAGTTCCTGGCCATTACTCCTTGTTCTGTCTCTGGGCACCACTGAAATAGTCTGGCACCATCTTCTTGGCACCCACCTTTGAGATATTTATAGTTGTGGATGCCCCGTCCCAGGAAGTGTTCAAAGCCAGGTTGAATGGGGCTTTGAGCCACCTGTTTTGGTGAAAGATGTCCCTTGCTATGTCAGGGGGTTTGTAACTAGATGATCTCTAAGCTCCCTTCCTAACCAAACCATTCAATGATTCTATGATTCTCTTCTGTTTTACAACAATACGTCTATACATCTGCTCTGAAAAATTTAATAGTACGGTTCTGTGGTAATTGTTGTGGTGTGTGGGTTCCTGCGGTGGCATGGCAAGCCGCAGCCTTCCTGGAGAGCGCCATGGGGGTCTCTCAGGGAAAGCAGCCACGCTGAGTCCTGTAGGCTCTTCCAGGCTGCCCCTCTGGGCAGCTTGCTCTGGCTAGCTGTGACGCCACAACACGGTGATGATAAAGGAGGTGAGAAGGCTCTCCACACTGGGACTGGAGAAGGTCTTTATTCCATGCTTGCTCCCAGAAGCCTACAGCCCGCACTTGTGCTGGCTCCCAAAGGCAGAGAGCCAGAACATGGCATGGTTAGAGAGGCGAGCTGTTGGCAGGCTGATCCCCAAAGGCAGAGAGGATCACATGGCTTGTAGCCTGTGGTTTTATCTGGGGATGAGGGGGGCGGAGAGCTCATGAACTCTCAGAGCATAGGAGCAGTACATGGGCAGAGTTGGGGTAACAATCAATGGGAGAAACCCGAGTGAGTGGTTAGGACTAGGGGTGGGGAAGGGAGGAACAATGTGGGAAGAAGAGGCATTTAGTAAGAGGAGGATTGGGGAAATGCCGTGCCACAGTGCCACTGCTCTTCCTGTTCCTTGGGAGTGCGGAGGCTGTCTTCAGAGCTGTTAAGATTTCTTAAATTTCAAGGTCACTGCTAGGTAGCTTTGGTCTTACAAAAGAATCTCACTGGCTAAGGCACAGAACTAAGCAACGAGTACTTGGGTGAAAAGGCAATAATCGGACTAATGATCATAGGTGTGATAGCTTAATTTTGTGTGATTCCTTTTGAAAATATTTGTAAGGATCTATCCCTTCCCAGACAAGTCAGGAGAAGAAAAGAGAAACATATTATTTGTTTTCCTATGTATATTACCATTTCTTGACCTTGATGCTAAGGGAAAGGGGCAAGCTGGTTACAAAATTGATTATCTCCTTCATCTTTGGTCTACAGAGAATTATTTCCAGTCAAGGAATAACCTTTTGTGTTTGCAATTTTTGGCATTTCTGTCATTCTTATTTGCAATATGCTAAAATTTAGACAAGTATACATTTTGCATTATTGCAAGTTTTTAACATGTGACACAACACATTTGAGGGAAAAGTGTGCTTCATTATTAAATCCTCAAGGGCTGTCCAGTTCATGTTCTCAGAATAAGATTTAGCTCTTCTTCAAAAAATGACAAGGAAGTTAGGCAGTTTAAACATATGCATTTTAATCTGCATAGTTTATGATTTCCCAGCAGTAGCTTCCCTTTGGAATGTTCGTAGATTTCACTTAATATTTGTGTCTGAATAGTGACAAAATCATTTTCCTTCTCTTCCCCTTGTCTTGTCTTGTCTCCTGCCATTTCTTCTCTCTGTGAACCTAATGAAATATAATTTTCTGGTTTCAGTGGGATTAAAACTTTTTTCCTACATTTGAATAAAATACGGAAATACACAAAGCATTTACGGCGCTGGAAGAAAATTGACTTAGTGCTCCATATATACCTATATTTCTGTGAATCGTTGCTCTATCCATTTCAGAAATAATAAAGATTAATTTTAGTCCCAAGAGGACAGACAAAAAGTCAGATGTCATGCCAGAAAGGATGCCATGGAAGTCGTCTTTGTCTGGTCTTTGGTTGCATGAAAACTTGTAAGGTTACAGCTCCTTAATCCCAGTGTCTGGAAAAAAGACCCAGAAACAAGACCTGCTTCCTAAGCAGAGGTGTGTAAACCCCAGTGATCTACTTGCCAGTAGGATGGGGAAAATTCCATTTTTTTTTTCTAAAGGAAAACCATAAGTATTAAAAAGTGTATTTATGAGACTCAGTTTACAAAAATGTATGAGAACTACTTTTTTTTTTTTTTTTTGACTATTGCATCATTCTTTCTTCTATCCCAGCTGCCAGCTTCCCACTTAAGCATGGAATGTTAAGAAAAAGAACAAATTGTCCATGAATGACACCGTCTTTGGAATAATTTGAACTAAAAGGTAGAATTTCAGGAATGCTTTTAATTGAAAAGCTGTGTCAAGCCTGCAAGTTTCTTCCCTGAAATAGGATAAAAATTGTCAGCATTCACGTCACTCTGGAGAATCACTGGCAGAATATCACCCCAGCCCAAGGATGTTGCATAACCCTCTTCAGAATAAACCTTTTTTTCCCAAACACTTTTGCTGACTTGTGATGATTTACATTCTAAAGATATGCAAATCTTTTACAAAGTCATGAAACAGAGGAAGGATCCTTCCATCCATTAGATTTCAGAGTGCAGTTGATATCTGCTTCAGCTCCATCTTTATGCAAAGAAAATTTTGTCCTCTTGTTGATCCATGAAGTAAATTTTGCATTTTAGAAAAGGCACAGCACAAAGGCTACCCACAAGAAAGAGGCCTGATAAGTGCAGAAGTCAGGGATTTTTTTTCTTTTCTAAGAACTTTAAATCTGGTTGACTTTTTTAAAGTTAATGTGTAGAGACCAGTGCAGTGAAAACAAGACAACTTTTAATATTGGAAGAAAAGAATGAGGGAAAACCTTATCAGACAAGGAGCTTTTCACATGCTGAGGAATTAAAAACATATTTTGTATCTTTAAAAATAAGTCAAGCTATTGTGTCAAGTTGCAAAAAGAATAAGATGACTCAGATAAAAATGAATTTTAAAGTGAGCCAGATGCCACAATATAGATGATTCAGAAAATAGTACTTCCTCAGACATGTCTTCCACTAGCAAGTTATTAAATATTTTAATACATACGGCTCAGTTTATTGAGAGTGGCTTTGAGTCCCTGTCGACCCTGTTCTAGAAAAGAAATACCAAGGCTATCAAAGTACTCTCGCGTGCTCATAACAATAGACATTTTAAATATAAATATTAATACTGACCTTTCAATCAAATCTGCAAATCAGAAGTTTTCAAAAAAACCCAAACTATTGGCATTAATGAAAAAGGAATAGTATCCCTCTTCAACTGAGTATTTTCCAAATGAATTGTGTGCTTGTATGCATTCCTGTTGTTCACTCTCAAAAACACATTTAAAATACCTTAATGTAGGAAATTATTATATTCTATAAAGTACATTATGATTCTATCCTTAATGTACAGATGTTTTGTCAGCATCGGTTTTGCACATTTCCTTTTACATGGGCTTCATTTCTTCTGCTTCTTAGTGATACCTATGGCTTTAAACAAGTAAAAGGCTCTTGTCATGTGGTTTGTAAAAGCACCATAGGCATTTTGGATTAGATTCCTGAAATATAAGGCATTCTTTCTTCATGACAGTATGAACTTCTGTAAGAATTAGCAAAAATTCTGTCATTTACATTATATTTCAAATATTCAAGCTTTCTTCTTCTTTTCTTAGAAGTCTTTGAAAGGAGAAAGTAGAAAACTAAATGTAACTTTCTTTTACTTGTGTGTCAAGCAGAACACAAGTGCTCCGGTGTGGAAACTTAAAATTCATATTGTCTTGTCTATTTTTCAATAAGAATAGCCCCTGAATTTTTTAAATGTTATGCCTTTATTAAATAAGTAATTATACCATATTTATTTAATTGTTTCATGTCACTGCTTAGGTAGAAACTTGCCATACAAGAAAACTGAAAACTGCATGTAGAATGTTCTAGTCCCTGTTCTAATAGAAAATCTCTTTTTGAGCAGAATACATGGAGAGACCTTACCTTTTTACTCCATTATACAACAGCCTCAGTTTCAAGGGTACACTGCTCTTCTGATAATAATTTCTCAAAAAACTCAGCATGTTTACATGCTTAAAGGGAAATTACTTGAATCTGCTATCTTTAGAAACACTGCATTTTGTTACTGGAAGACTGAAAAAATTTAATTCTGAATCAATGAAATGAAAAACAATAGATGTAAGTAATATCACATACTGCAAGCTTTAATCTGACAAAAGTCTGGACAAAAATTTTGATGATCATATTTATTCAGAGAATGGAAACCTACCACATACGGCCTAATTTTTCCAGAAAATTTACTCATGTATTTATCTGTAAGTTACCCCTCTGGGTTTATCAAATCCCATCTGTGTACACAGCAAACATTTATCTTATTGAAAGGCAGGGTTATGCTTTTATGTTGTTTGTTTTTTGAGGCATCAGGACTTGTGAGGAGAAAAACACAACTGGGATGACTGTTTCCACAATGAAGTTCTTCTGCACGGCCTCTGTTTCCCAAGTTCTCAGAATTTATTTCAATTCAAGTGTTTGTTGTGTTCCTCCAGAAATATTTATATTTTGGAAGTTTGACTACATGATGACAAGTGGAACAGCATCAGCAGGAGAGATCTGAGCTATGTATACACCAGCAAATGATGTGGTTGAGCTGGAATGGATTTATGCACTGGAATACTTGGTGCTGAGAATCTCATGTCCACGTAATTTCTGAGAGTATACTTCAGGCTGGCTTCAGTGCAGACTCATGGGCTGACTAATTTATAATCCTGGATTGATTGCATTTTCCAATTTAATTTCATCTGTAAGAAATTCAGCTGATGTAGTCTAAGAATGCTGCACAACCTGAACTGAACGGTATATAAGTGGATTCAAATTCAAGATTCACTTCTGAAGAACACTTTTGATTTGAACTAGGAAAAATTAGTAACGCAGATGCAAAGAGTCCTGAATTCAGAACATTATGACATTCCTAAATCATAGTACACCAGTTAAAAACCACTGCTCTGAATCACAGAACAAAGAGTATTTAATATCTGGTTACAACTTTAGGTGAACTGTTGTTCATTCTGAGATAGGGCTGTCTGGGACATAACTTGTCAACAAGAGAAATAGCAAAATATATATACTGGAAATAGCAATTTTATCATGCTTGTTTCTGACTTGCATGGGGAAAGTTATGAATGCCTAGGAAAAATATGTTCCTTGAAAGCTCACATCCTGGTGATGATTTAGTTTGTTATGCGGGTTTTATTGTGGGGTTTTTTTGGTTGTTTGTTTTTAGTTTTGAATTTATTAAAATAAATTTCCAAATACTACTTGACACACTGAACTTTCAATTCTTAAATTTGAGACCAAGTAAAGGTGGAAAACTGGCTGCATTATTAGAATTCTCTTGTGGGCAGCACCACGTTCTGTTCATCAATCTGCTGTACCCATTTTCTTAGCCGTCACTGGGAAATTAAATAATCCTGACTGACAACTGACACATTAATTGCCTTTGAGGGAGCACACCTTTAAAAAGCAGTAATTTAAAGTCTTCTGCTTTGGTGGAAGAACCAATTTGCAGCATCATCAGTCAGGGTTTTGACATGTAACTTTGCACTTGCCATTTTGTTAATAAAGAATCACACTTGAATCCTGAGAGAGTGTTTCCCTAAAGAGAAACTTAGATGTCTTTGTGAAATTAAGATGACTTTGATAGGGACATGTAATGAATGTTTAAATGAGTTATTAACCTTTCATGACTTCAATGAGTGTTACTGCAAGACAATTCATCATTATATTGTCATAAACTGCAAAAAGGTGAATATCACAGTAAGATCCATTTCTTTAAAAGTTTATTTCTTGCTACTTTTGTGCATAACAAAACCATGTTCTTGTGTTTTTAATGTTTAGCAAACTGCATGAAAGAAAGAATATCTTGACCATAACTTTTACTACAGCTGAGTAAATAGGTAGGAAATAAAAAAAAATCATTCAACAATTAATATTTTCGAGTATTTAATTCAGGTCAAATTTTTCCATGCATGTTTATTAAGTCAAGAATAGTTATATCATGTTCCTTTCTATCAAAGATAGTCTATGTATATAAATCAATTTATCTGAAAACAACTTCCTTTTTTCTTATCCTATGCAAAATGTCAATGAAATGGAAAATTTTAAGAATTTTAAATTTAAAATTGTCAAATCCAAACACATACTTGCATTCTGAGGGCAAAACATTTTCAATGTTGTAAGGTTCTATTTTTTTTAGATGAGTTGGGTGCATTCAAAAGTCACTTTTGAGGAATGAACCAACTTGTTTGATCAGTTTTGTTTTCATAATCCTCAGTACAAGGCAGTTTTGCTAAATTTTCTTTTAAACCTATTTAAAAATTGTTTGATTACCTTATGACCTGGAAAATAGAAAAAAAAAATCATGTAAATTCTTTTCAGGAAGTACAGTCTTCCATGAAGATAAAGTCTACACTTACCAATAAACTTTTGCAGTTTTTAAGTGTATTTAGAATAGGAGTTAATAGCAGGCAAACAATTGCTTTTCAATAGTTTATAAAGCATGTCATGTCTTTAGATCCTCTGTTGACATATCTGCAGTTCTATGAAATCAGATATGTTCTTTTTAAAGGTAGAATTATATCTCACAACAGTAAGAATTCCTGTTTCTGGGGCAAGCTACACACATTCTTCAATTTTCATTATATTGGTGGAAAAGTGTCTTAAGTCAATATGTTCTTTTACTGACTAAATCCAATTGATACTAAGAAATCCTTATCTTAAATTACAATGTAACAAGATAGTACAGAAATTTTTATTCCTTAATTTTCAAAATATTATTTTAAAAGAAGTTGAGAAATTGCTAATACTTTGAGGACATAAAAGGCTGTTTCATTTAGAAATACATGGTAAATATATAGCAAAAAAATATTGGGAAAAGCAAGTGACATGCAAAACACAATATTGAGAATGAAGACTTTAAGCAATAACACAAAGAAGCTTTTAAGACTGGAAATGCACTGTTTTGGGTAGGTGACACTTGCTCCCCAAGAGCAGTAAATTATTATACACAGTATGAAACTGGAATCGAACAAAGATACAAGATTATTTTCCAGAAAAGGAGCCATATGTCCATTTGACACAATTCTGTGACAATTACAAAAAAAATTTTGCCCTTTCCTGTAAGGTATTTGCTCTCATTATTTGTATTTTTTGTCATCATGTCAGCAATTTTAAATTTGAAAGTTAAATCATGGGAAATTGTCACAGTGGTAGTTCATGCGGTGTTAGAAGTACATTTATGTGATTGTTTTAGTAAATGGCTCATTGAAAAAATATTTTCTGCTCAGTTGAAAGTTTTGCTGCAGGGATTAAAGCATATGAATCTGAAATACAAATTCAAGTTATTCATGTGTAAAAATTGACCTTTCCCTGATATATTCTTAATAAAAATATTCACTAGGTTGCATATGAACTAGAATTTTGTGTTTATTTCATTTTACCATTGGCAATAAAATTAATGCAACTTTATGCCATTTAAATATTTAAAATTTAGCTAAAACAGAAAATTTACTTAAAAAAAAGAGCTACTTTCATATTATAGAAATTATTTTCTTTAAAAATTGTCATATCGATTTCTTATGCATAATGATCTCATATATATTATGTTCTGTTTATTCTAAAGCAAAACATAAGAATAAGAAAAAAAGCAATATTTCTCTCTGAATTTTAATAGGATTATTTTTTTTTACAAAGTAATTGTGAATGCATAAAACGGTACCCTAAAAATATTAAAGATATTTTGGCTCAGAATCTGAAATATCTGGGATCATTACCAGAGATACGAAAAGTCCAGGGAATTGTTTTATCTCTACTCTTTGCACCTGTAACACAAAGTAAATAAAAAGTTTTGGCACAGATATGCACATTTGCATATTCAAGACAGTTTTGATATTACTATCATCGGGCTGCACCCAGAACTCAAAGGCTATTGCAAATCATCATATGCAAAAAGACTGTCACAGCGTTGTCACAAGTAATCCAATTTTCTTCTCTTTTTCTCCTAGCTTTTCCAAACTGTAATTAACTTTCATATGAAATGGAGATTCAGTCTTTTAAGATATCTTCATAGCTGATAATGTGCAAAAAGGTTAAGCCACTGCATTAGTAGAAAAGAAATAATGGGTTACAGAATATAGTGAACTCTGAACCATTAAGCTTGTTTTGGCAATAGACACGGAATCATCTCCTACCCATGGCTGCAACTAACAAAAGGGCAACACTGTTTTGTTTTTTGTAAACCCAGTGTCTAGTTGCCTCAACATGGTGTCTGAAACTGGGTAGCATCTAGCATCTCTAATGTAGAGTTTCGGAGTAAGACTCTTAAAAATCACAATTATTTGTGATTTTTGCCTTGTTAATTGGCCAAGACACTAATAAAACACGGCGCTCTTCCCCAGTCTACAAGGAGTTGGCAGAGTTAGGACACACTGACTGCTGCCTCAGCCTGAATGTTGGGGTTTGTATGTGAGAACTGCTGCACACAAGAAGCCTGGGAAAGGAGAGAGCAGTGTGCATGTGCATGTGTTGTATGCACAGCAGTTGGAGTTCTGGAGCCACTTTCTCTCAAGTGCATTCTTGATTACACGGGAGGATACTGCTTCCATATAGGGGTCCTTTTTCTCACTGTGTAGGAGAAATGTGCTAGAAGCTTGAATTTAGTTTCTACAGGGAACCGGAATCTGATGGTTCTTAGCACTTGAACACTTGCTTTTGCAGCTTTAATAATGTATTTTCAAGATCTTTTTTTTAAATCTACTCTCATATAGGTAAGTAATAACATTTTTAGGACGCCAGCTCAACTCACTGGGTTGAAAAAACTGATTTGCTATTTTTTTTGGTGGAGGGAATAGACAAAGAGCATAGCCTAACTTCTTTTCTTCCTTGGAGGTCTGGTTCACTAGAGAGATGAGAAGAAATTCTCATTTACATTTTGCTGCCCATTGTCTTCCTCCTGGAGGGTGGAGGACTGTTTGTACTGCAAATGAAAGCCCATGTTGTTGCATGGATGCACCAAAGTCAAAATTTTTGTTTGTAGAGATGTTGTGAATTTTCATTCTGTTGCTCATAGGGCTCAGACAAATGAAAGGTAGTGACTCTTGCTAAAGTATTAAAGCTGGAGTAGCCAACTGGGGTAGCTTGATGGCATCATTGTGGAGTAATTAATGGGTTAAATTCTTTTCTCACAATAATTTACTGCGCAAGACAGTTGTTAAGACATCCTATCTCTAGGATATCTCTAGGATATCTGCAGAGAATGAGCTCTGTTCTCATATGCTGAGGTAGATAGGAAGAAAATGATAGCATTAAGAAACTCAACAGATTTTGATTCGTGAAGCTACCGTAATTATTTCCTGTTCTATGAGACTTATTTTCATATGCTTTATTTCTCTCATGCCCTTTATTTTCCTGTAGTTATTATTTTCATTAGAAATCAAACAGAATATTACTTCATTGGTGTTGGTGCATCTTCAGCAAAATTGTACAAGAAAAACTTGGTCCAATGACTCTGGGAAAATTTCATTAAATGGGAGTTTGCCCTGTAACAGATTTGCAAGCGGTTCAAATTTCTGCTAAGTTAAGTCAATCAATCTCCATAACAAGAAGATAGTTTTGTGAAATGCCTGAGGCCCTCTGATTCCCTGGTGGTTTCTGTAGGGCAAAAAATTTCAGGTTTGGTCAACTCATTCAGAGGAAATATCTTATTTGTTAAAAATGCTCCATAAGAATATATTCAGAATTCTTGACATCTTTGTCTGTGATAAGAAAAAAATCATTTTCTCTTACTTTAAGCAAAATTTTTTCTTAATTCTTTCTATGTTGTACCACACTGTTTCCAAAGCGCCCCAAGTCACTTCAACTATGCCCCCTGTTCACCTAGAAATTTGCAACTGCCTCATTTTGATGAATAGTATTTCAAAGGAGATTTTGATAAAAAATTGTTGTGAATTTAAATGGAATAGAGAAACACATACAGGCTTTCTGCATGAAAGAAAGTCTGAAGACCATAGAAATGTAGAATTAAAAAAAGAAGGGGGGAGGGGAATTCTGAACTGTTTTTTCCAGGTTTAAGTAAAATGTATTTTCCACAGGTCTTTGTCATTCTCCTTTGTGAGACTGAAGGCAAAAGTAAAAAAGAAACCCTAAAAATACTGAAGTCTTTAAGAGTTTGCATCCTTGATGTATGGGAAGCCTAATTTCTGGTACAAAATCAGAGAATTCTAGCCATATTGCTGAACAAAATGGATGTAATGTTTTATTGCGAATTCAGCTGTTTAAAACAAGGAAACTTCAAATATACTGTACTAATACTTGTCTTTCCAATCTGAAAGATATTGTAGGTTGACCTTGGCTGGATGCCTGGTGTTCACTAACTGCTCTATCAGTCCCCTTCCTAGCAGGACAGGGGAAAGAAAATAAGATGGAAAATAACTTTTAGGTTGAGATAAGGCAGTTTATGAAAGCAAAAAAAGCAAAAATTTGAACTTGCATGATCAAAGAGAAAAAAAAGTTTGTTCTCTACTTCCCATCAGTGAGTGAGGTTTATCCACTTCCCAGGCAGCAGGGCTTCAGCACATGGAGCAGTTGCTCAAGAAGGCAAACACTGCAAATAACAAATGCTCCTTCATTTCTCCTCCCTCCCTTAGCTTTTATACCTGAGCTGACTCATGGCACAGAATATCCCTTTGGTTAATTTGGGTCAGCTGGCCTGGCTGTGTCCCCTCCCAGGACCTTTCCCACCCGCAGCCCCCTGATGGGGCCGGGATGTTGGGAGACAGCGCTGATGCTGTGCCAGCCCTGCCCAGCAGCAGCCAAACACTGGAGTGTTACCAGCTCCTTCCAGGCACCAGTGCAAGGCACAGCCCTTGAGGCTGTGAGGAGGGCTGCTGTAGGAAAATGAATTCCAGTTCAGCCAATGCAAAAAACCATAGCCTTAATGGAGGAAAGAGTTTATAGATGCAAAGTAATATTCTGTATCTGATATACTATGGGAGTTTGATAATAGAACTGAAGCAATTCTAACAACAAACATTAATCCCTGATTTTTCTAGTCATTGATGAGCATATGTCATGTTTGCAGATGGAGGTATCATTAAGGTGGTTTTGTTGCTGCATGTATCAAGGCTTGCTCTCAGTGCAAGATGAACAATTTTATCTGACTTCTGTATGAGATCTCTGATACTCTGATTCTTTTCTCGAGTCTCTTCCACTTCTATTAATGCAGAAATTACTGTTCTTCAGTTTTCTTTGTTCTTTGTTTTTCCTTTTTCTTCCCCTTCTTCCTTTTTTTTCCTTTCCCTCTCCCTCTCCATCTCTCTCTCCCTCTCCCACTCCTTCATCCCAGCACTCTTAAAAATACCCAACAGCCATCTATCTGGTGGCTTCCCGATTAATACGTACATCAATTTGCTTTTCCATTTCTCTTTCTATATGTAAGAGCAAAATCTGGGCTGGTTATTCATCTTCAAAGGACAAAGATAAGACAGTAGGGGATTTTTTTATTGTGCCACCTTTCCCTTTCAACTATCTCTTTAAACAGTTTTAAGACATCTTCAGAGCATGCCTAAAAAGTCCGTAGTAGGAAGTTAAATGGTCATACATCCTTTTTAAATCTTTATGGTTTAATTATTTTTCACCTCCATATAAAGCAATTTTTAGGAAAATGGAACTGTTAATTTCAGGTTCTTACAGCAAGATATAGAGAGATGAGGATCTGCCTAGAAGTGGATCATTTTGTCTCAGCTAAGAGTTCTCAAAAAAACCCCAGATGACCATGTGAATGGCCCAGATTAAATTTCATTCTTGGGGAAGCCTGCATGTCCTATGGTTTTGTAGATAGGACTCTTTTTTTTTTTAAGTTAATACTAGAATTTTGGCAATCCAAAGAGAAAAACAGCTTCTCTATTTTTCAGATCATTGAAGTGACAGGTTTGGGGAACACAAAGTATAGATAAGGGTATATGAATTTCTCTTCTAGCAACTTTGTAGCTTGAAATGTTTACATTTTCTACGGTAGAAAACCCTTCAGTTCTTTTACAGGGATGATGTTTCAGTTGGTTGTGTTCTTGGCTATTTACATTTAGCAGGCATTTTATTCTTCAGTGTAAATTTTTTTTTGCCTGTGAGTTTAAGACCTCTTTATGTTCAAATCTTACCATGAAGAGGAAAATTAATTTAGATTTCCTACTTTAACCCCTAAGGAAAAATGGACTTGTAGTATGTTTTCTTTACTGTGAAAGTAATACGGATGATGAATGCCTGACTTGTGAACCTGGTGGAAAGTTGCTGAGAACCATAGAGCCAGTCATTCCACAATTTCAATAGGCAGATGTTATAGCACGTCTGTGAACATAAAAAAGACATAACCCTTTACTGAAATACTAGATAGATGCTTAGGTGTTTTAGGAGGGGAGAAAAGCTGCAAAATGTATTTTAGGGGACCTCAATTTTGATTGACGTCCCTGCAGAGGCAAGTTTTATGATAAAAGGCTCTGATCTGCATGCACAGAGGAACACAGAGGCACAAGGGCAGGTGGAGGCACCTCAACAAACCAGTCAGAGAAAATTTCCATTTCTGGGTTCTGAAGGTCTGTCCCAGGAGAGTTTCCTTCCCATGGACTAGGTTACACCCACCACCATAAGACAGGCTTCTCTCCAGGTCACCTTTTGCACTGAGTATGGTGACTGCCTAGGTGTGTGGGACACAGTATGGAATCCAGAGGAAAAATATTTTGGGAATGTACAAGAATTTTTATGGGATGCTTGGGGGGGAATGTGGTGGGTTGACTCTGACTGGATGCCAGGTGCTTACCAAAGCTGCTCTATCACTCCCCTCCTCGACTGGAAACAGGTTCACTGGTCAAGATAAGGACAGGGATAGATCACTCAGTGATTACAGTCATGGGCAAAACAGACTTGGGGAATTTAGTTTAATTTATTACCAATCAAATCAGAGTATAAGAATGACAAATAAAAAATAAATCTTAATAACACCTTCACTCACCCCTCCTTTCTTCTTGGGCTCAACTTGACTCCCAATTTTCTTTACCTGCACTGCCTTCCCAGCAGCACAGAGGGATGAGGAATGGGTGCTGTAATCAGTTCATCATATGTTGTCTCTGTCATTCCTTCCTCTTCAGGGGGAGGATTCCTCACACTCTTCCCCTGCTCCAGCATGAGTTCATCCAATAGAAGACCATCAGAAACTTCTACAACAGGAGTCCTTTCCACAGGCCCTGCTCTTCATTAACTGCTTCACTTGAGTCCCTTCCCCATGGTGCCGTCCTTCAGGAACAGACTGCTTCCAGCATGGGTATCCAGTGGGGTCACAAGTCCTGCCAGCAAACCTGCTCCATCCTGGGCCCCCCAATCCACAGGGCCACAGGTTTTGCCAGATGCCTACTCCAGCACAGGCTTACACGTTTGTATCTGTGTGCCTTGGGGCTTTGAGTGCCTGGGTGACAACAGCTGGGACAATGAGGACATAAGGGCTAATTAGCACATAGACTGTAAGTCCAGCTCCCAGGGAAATATGTATTATACAGACACACATACAATATCTATAGAGATGTACAGAGATGTATTTCTTACTAATGCATCTTCAGCCTGCTCAGCCTGTGAGTGGAACAGAATAAGGCCATTGATGCTGTTTCTTCTTGCATGATTGCTGTGTTTTCTGTCTATGCTGATCTGTGTGGCTTGCCAGGGGGATACATATGTGTATAAAATCCATGCATTTGTCTGTGTACATATTGAGAAAATGAGCCAAATCTTGCTGCTCGAGCTGAATCTGCCTTGGTTTTGTTGGGCTACTCAGTTCTGCAATCCCTAGCAACCACATGACTCTAGCCAGTGGGTGTCAGAACTATAAATGCTTTCACTGTGACCCTTCACTAAAACTGTAGATCAAGAACACCTATAGGATACTTCTTGACTCCCTTCAGGTATGGGCTTCTTACTGTGTAGCACAGTTTACAGTGCTCCTTTGTAGGCTCTTTCACCTTTGATACCCACACCTTTAAAACTGGACGTACAAAGCAAAAAGGAGTATTTTTTTAAACAATGTTTTGAACGCACTTTCAGCTGGATGGCTGTATTTAAAATCAGAAATTGACAGTTTATGTTGGCTGAAAGCATTTCCAGTGCAGAATATAAAGTCTTCAAAGACAGAAGAATGTTACAGACTCTCTCTTATGATTCATTCTCAGCTGTCTGTGGGAACTTCTTTTAACTATCAGGAATTTCACAACACAGTTGCTAAATGTAGATCCAGACAGGCTTTTTTATAAGTGATGTACTTATTCCTAAAATGAATATGGTTTCATATCTATTTCTCAATACAAAATATACACAGATACGTGACTAGCGGTGAAACGTAAGGTGCAGTCTCATCCCACTGTGATATGTCTTACAGAATCTTGCAATCTCAAAAGTGTGGTTTTTAAAATAATTTTAAGTTAGTGGTATTAAGTGCTTTCCCTTCTCTTGGTCTTGGTTGAGTCCTGTGTGGCAACCAAGCCCCATGCAGCTGCTTGATCACTCCCCACTGGTGGGGCGGGGAAGACAAAACAAAGAGTAAAAGTGAGAAAACTCATAGGTTGAGATGAAAACCATTTAATAGGTAAAGCAAAACTAGGTGAGTAAGCAAATCAGAACAAGAAATTCATCACCACTTCCCATGGGCAGACAGGTGTTCAGCCATCCCCAGGAAAGCAGGACTCCTTCACACCCGATGTTCACTGGGGAAGACAAGCACCCTCCCTCTGAACTTCCTCCTCCTTCTTCTTCTTCCCTCAGCTCTCTATGCTGAGCATGATGTCACATGCACTGGAATATCCCCTGGGTCACTTGGGGTCATCTGTCCTGGCTGTGTCCCCTCCCAACTCCTTGTGCAGCCCTGGTTTCTCTGCTGGCAGGGTGGGGTGAGGAGCAGAAAAGGCCTTGAGTCTGTGCAAGCACTGCTCAGCAATAAGAAAAACATCCCTGTGTTACCAACACAGTTTCCAGCATAAGTCCATAACACAGACCCATGCTAGCTACTGGGAAAAAATTATCCTTATTTCAGCCAAGGCCAACACACACTGGCAAATAAGGGAGAAGGCAGGGAACTTTATAAAGCTTGAAGGGCTTATGCAAACTAAAGCCCCTTTGAATACTTTTGTACAAAGGTCACTAGAAAATACTTATGACCACAAAGTAGAGAAAAGATGAAATCATGATTCTTTTATAGACTTAGTTGGAGAAGCATCATGCAAAACTATATAATTCATTACTTATTAACTGAAATTAGAAATAGGGACAAATTACAGAATTGGACCATGAAAAGTTCTGTGACTCTTAATTCCACTCTAGCCAATCACTCAATTTCTCTTATTTGATCAAATTACAGTGTCTGAACACATATGTTTATACATCTTCCCTAATTTCCAATTTTCTCATTAATCTAACTTTCATGTTCTCCTAAAGATAGCTTTGGAATATAAAATGGATGCTCTAAACACTACAATGGAAGAATTAAAGCCATAATTTATTTATGAATTTAACAGGACAAAATTTGATGAGGAGAAGCTGAGGGACTTGCTTGGCTGAAAAAAGGGGCAGCTTTAAGGGAGCTGAACAGCATCTTTCTTTTACTGGGGAGAAAGTCATCAAGTAGACAGAGCCAGGCTCTTCACAGCAGTTGAAGGCAGGATCAGAAGAGACAATGGATATTAATTGAAATAAAGGTTGTCATAAACAGCAGGAGTGTCTAACCAACTGGATATAAGGAGAAATGTCTTCACCTGGTGGATAATAAAGCCTTGAAGCAGGTTGTCCAAAGAAAGACCTTTTTCCCCAAGTTTCTGTCCCTAGGTGTTTGCCCAACTATTTAAATCTCTGAGCAATCTGACTTGATCTCACAACTTCCCCCTGATCTGAGAAGTTTTGACTAAGGTTCTCTTCTCTCTGAGTTATCCTGTCATTCTGTGAGTTACAATGAATGTCTTCCCTGAATATCTGAAAAAAAATTTTCTCTCTACAGAAAACTAGCTAAAGGTGTTTTGAGCTTTCTTTAGAGAAGTATGGTAAACGCTAGAGTTTGGGTTTCATTGTTTGGTTTGGGTTTTGGTGTGGGCTGTTTGGGGGTTTCTTAATTTTTTGTTTTATTTTGGATTTTTTTACATTTTTTAGTTACATTGTGAATGCCATGTTTTGTGAGATCAGATTATCAAGCTATTGAATTTATGTGATACATTGGATCAGTCAGTAATCCCACATTCATGGACAAGCCTCAGAGCTGTAATTCCAAAAAAAGGCACAACTACAGCAGGCAAAGTCAGCTTACATTATTTTGGAAATCCTAGCTTCCTGTTGGATAGCAATTTATGCAACGACTTTCATGGTCATGGTCAAAAATCTTGTACTGCAGGAGTTTAGGGCACAGTCTAAAACAGGACTTTTGGAGCCCAAAGCGCGAGGGATGGACTGGCAGGGAGGGAACTGTAGAAAGAGAAAACAAGAAATTCTATGTGTTTCTGCTCTCAGCAGTTCTAGCAGCAGAAATTGCTGGATTGAGTTCTAGGTAGAAGAGCTGATCACTGTCCCTCTCATACTGTTTTGCCACCTTGGCAATTTGCTGCTTGAATTGTTGCCAGAGGGAGTCCTTCAACTGAAAGAGAATGGAAGAGGCATTTGAGATCCTAATCCCTGACAGGTGAATATATTTTACATCAAATATTTAAAAGCAGAAGCAGTCATGGAAACAAAGACCACATCCCCAGGCCACTCTTCCTTAAGAAGTTTGTCTTGTATGTTGTACTCTCTCTGAAGAATACTCTTGTTTGTTTATTTTTACCATTTCTGTCTTCATTCACAAGACCTGTTCAGATGAGTAGACTCAGAGGGAAGATAAGGAAATTGATCTTTGAATGGAGTTAAAAATTTTGTATTTTCCTCCAGATTCCTCTTGAATCACTGGATAGAGCTGTGCATCTCAATTTAGGAGGACCAAGGAATTTTCAAAGATATGTAGAGGTGACTTGCAGTGAATTTGTAAAGCAAGTATACACTTACGTTGGAGAACATAAAATCAAACTCTTTTATTCTACTCTCTAGCAGATATCTGATGGTGCATTCCTCCTGATAGGTGTGTTATTTAAGTACATTTTAGCAGGTACCCATTGAATATATTGTATTATAATACATGTATTCCCAGTCCCATGGACATAAGTACCCAGAAACTGTATGTAGACAGTTTAAAAGTCTGCAGTCCATTAAGGAGTTGGTTTGAGTTTTAACACTTCTGAGCTGTGCAAGGACTTTTTAAAAAATCTCAGTTTTACATTGACTTGAATTATTTTAAATCCATCTTTGGAAGCTTAAAACTTTTATTTGTTTGTTTTTTTACCTCCAGGGGTAACATTAGAGGAAACTGAGAAATTATATTCACATTTCAACAGAAATTATAATGATGCAGAAATTATAGGGTAAAATGCATCTGCTACTCCCTGGCACACTTGAGACCTAATCCACAATGATTCCCCATACTCGTAACCTGAAAATTTAAGCACCTCTAAGGGGGATGAAATGGAAAGTGGAGTGGAGTGGAAACATTAAGACCAGGCTCTGCTGAAATCATTACAGGGAGAGGAACTCAATGGTTCTTTGCAGCTGATAAACTGCATAGCACCTGTCAGCCAGGGGAGAGAGATGTCCTGCTGCTGAGCCAACAACTGTGGTGAAATCATTCTCCTTGGATGAACTTGGTTCTTTATAGTCTAATTGTAATATTAACACACACCTCCATCCCAAAGTTACCAGCCTTCAAGGTACAACTCACCTCGCTGAGCATGCGCTCTACATTTCATGGACTATGTCTTTAAGAGAGAAGAGAGAGAATTTTACACCAATCAGTAACAAAGGTATGTATGACTGGAGTCACTCAAGCTCCACCTAAATATGAAGAAATAGTATAAAAGTAAGTTGAGAATGGGTAGGGAAAACTCCATCGTAACTGCTGGGATCAGTCAATGGGCTGAACCTCTCTTCTACCTTGTAGGAATGTCTATTGGGTAAGAACTACACTCTCTGTGTGCTGAATATTTTTTTGGGGGGTCAGAGCTGGCCTGTGCATTGCTTTGAATATTTTCTTGCAGTCAGATATTATCACCAGGAATCCCCAAACCTTAACCTGTCAAAATTTTCTATTAACAAAGAGTATTTCATAAACTGTTCGTGTGAGTCCCTCGCAGGTGCTGGCAGTCACCAGCAGCAGGTGACATACTAGGATAAAGTGTAAGACCCACTGAGGGGTCATAAAGTGAGAAGACCCATGGAGAGATCTCCCTGATGCTCTTGGTGTGTGTCTCTGTCAGTCAAACCGCCCTGCAGTCCAGCAGTACTGCTCAGTGAAATGTCCCAGTAACAGAACACTGACAGACTGGTCAGGCACAAGGGTCTCACCTTTCCTGGGGCACTGACAGACAAATCAAACGCTAAGGGTTGAGGAAATCTCCCCACACTAAGAGTCAAAGAAATCTCCCCTTTTCACATGACAAATGGGGAAAAAAAGTTTTGGTGAAAGGTCTTTAACAACATGAAAAGTGATTGGAATTTTATGTTTGTGTATTAAAAATTGGGATAAAATGTAGCAGAAAGTTTCTGATCTCTGTCAAACATGAGAAAAGGATTTTGGTGCTTATGTACCATGCAAGGGTCATCCTTGAGATGACTCTATAACATTTCACTTTGTGTTTTTGTTTATACACAGCTAAAATAGAGACAGAAATGATATGGCATAAAAATGCCAAATAATATTTGTCAGTGCATTTCGGTAGCATAAACCTCCCAGACATACTAAAATCTCTGAACACTGATTGAAGTTTAACTTGAACCACACACTTTCCTGAGAGCTATAAGGAAACAAATATAAACCAAGAAAAAATTCTGCCCCCCCCCCGCAATTTGGCAAGGTGGATATATTTTTATCATAACCTTTCAACATGTGAGGTATATAGTTTACACTTTCTATTCCAGTAATATTTGAGTTTCTCTGTGTACCTTTCAGAAATATGTGTCAATTTGAATCATTAAAGCAACAAGTAGTTTTAAAAGTACTGAATTAAGTTCTTCGTGTAATAGTGTCTGATTTTTCAGTCTGTTAGGGTAAACATATTTGGAACAGTAGGATTGTTGACAATAAGTAGAAAGTAACCTTTCTTTTTAAAAGCAATATTTTAAATACAAATGTGCGATTTATATTTGATTTCAGATATTTTTTATCCCACTTTTTTTTGTCTTTCAAATCCTAAATCTAGAGTTGGCTTCCTGCAGGAATTAATGAATTGTGAGTTTTCCCCCTGTTTTTAATCTCAGGACCAAAATTAAATTGTGTGATTGGAATTGGCTTCCCATTGTGTTTTATTAGGATGAGTTCCCCCCCGTTTGTGAAACCCTGATGTTCTCCCACGTTCAATTGACAGGATGTATATTTTGGTGGCATTTTGTTATGATGCAGGCTTGTGTTAAACTAATTATAAAGACATATAAGTTTAGATCTATTTCAAGCAAAACCTCAGAACTACATCAAGTGCCCCCTGAAAGTGCACTGAAATTTCTGTATATTGGCAGGGGTTGACTGAGGGTGTCAGATCTTCTCCATGGTTATTGCTCCAGGCTAAAGTTTTTTCTATGCCTACTGAGCATGGACAGTGAAGTAGTGGATGAACACTCTATCAAAGCATCTACCAGTAGGTGATCAACCGCCTTCCCAGACTGCAACTGGCTGCCCCTAGGTTGTCCCAGTGCCTTGCCAAACTCTCTTCCAGTAAAAATTGTTGGCTGAAATAGTCCTGACACTTGACACACAGTAGCTCAGAAAATACTATATATAAATCACATTTTACCTGTGCATTTCCTGATTGCTGATTCGTGGTCAAAAATTCATGTTGCTTTTTAGTGAGAAAGAAATTGTGTATCTCTCCCTCCCTTTTCTTTCCCTCTCTTCCTTTCCTGTCTCCCTAAATTTTTTCTCATTTAAGTCAGCAATAGCAAGGATCACTCAAGACATGATTATGCACCTTTTTTTTTTTTTTTTTTTTTTTTTTTTTTTTTTTTTGCTGTTAGTATTAAAAAAAAAAGGCTAATGTCACATTATTCTGGAGAACTGCATGACTAGTACTTGAGAAAGTACAGTACTTAAACATATTTAAAATAAGGAGATCACCAAGACAAAGCACAGGAAAACAAGAGAGGCAGTAGTTTAATCCTACTTCCAGGAGATAAATACCTCAGGTTTACAGTATTTGTTGTTTGCACCAATAAAGGACCACAGATCATTCCCCCAACAAAGCATGAAAAACAAGAAATGCCACTGTACATGGCTACTGAAAACTCCTCTTTTAATATGAAAGATTTTTTGAACGTAAATCTCCAGAGTGCCTTTCTCAGAAAGACGTAATGATGTCACAAAAGAGAGAATTTCAGAAGGAATTATTGAGCTTAGAGGGACTTGAAAAGGAGATTGAAAGAGGTGCTTTCAGGAAATAAATAAAGCAATCAAAGAGTGACAATTGTGGCACATGAGAATCCTCTCAGGGCTAGGTGCAAGGATTATGTTTTAGATCTCAAACTGCAACAGTTGTTGCTTCCAGATATGCTTTGCAGCAGTTGTTAAGAAGTGAAGATGACTCAAACAGTTCCAATACTAAGAGTTATCCAAGTGATACTGTTACTTTCTCCAATATTACACCCTCGAAATATACAGCCACAAGTTTTACACACCTATTGAGACATCATATCTCAAACACACTTTCCAGACACTGAAAATAATTTTGGGGACATTAAAATGTCATAGATACTCACCAGGAAAAGTAACTCCCTACCTTTCAGTTTCAGCAATTTGCATACTTCAATACCTAAACTCAAAGTTAGCCACATGGCATATACCAAGCAGTGAAATAGGATAATTACAGAGTTGCTCTGCCCAGTAAGTTCTTTAAATACTAATCAAGGAGATTACTGAATGGATAATTCATAAAATATAGTTCTTCTGAGGAGCTATCAAAAGCAATCTGAAATTATCTATTCATCAAACAAACACAAAAAAAAGAAAAAAGGAGAAAAAAGAAAACCTTGGTATGGCAAAGTTATATCTGTAAAATAACAAAAAAGTATGGAGAAAGAGTAATGTGAAGAAAAAAATAATTAAATGCAGGGAGAAGTAAATATTCTAATCTCATCCAAATTACAATGTCTTTACATTAAATTAAAAGACAGTACTTTTCTACAAAGTGTAACACAGAATTTTTACTGGAACATAGATTTAAGTACTTGTGTCAGTAATAAGGCCATCTACATAGAAATAGAATAAGACACGTAGCTTACTAAGTTCCAGTCAATTAAAAATATTTAAAAATATATGAAATCCATGTAAATTTTAAACCTTATATTTTGAAGGCTATTTACATTAAATAACATTAAAATCTGTGCTACTTACTGAGGTGCTAACTAGATCCTTCTCTTTTAACTAAGTGTGTTTTCTGTATTGGTGCATGGACTGCACAAGGCAGAATTGTATTAATTTTTCTAAGAAAACGTACAGACATAAAGAAGAAACAGATTTGTGAACCTCATCTGGTTTAAGCATTTTTTTTCCTATTCTTGAAGCAAATAGGCCTTTTTCTTGACTACGGCAGAGCATTCTAAAATAATTTCCTATGGGTTATACTGGACGTGTCTAATGTCCATGAATAAAATTAAGCTGGAAATTAGAAGAAAGTCTTTCACAAATGTGTTTATGAAGTTCTAGAATAGTAATCCAGTAGGTGGCTGCTTGGATCGTGATTCAGCTACTTTTAAGATGCTTCTGTATTAAGTCATTATGCTGAGTTTATGTGACAATATTTTGGTAGTGAAGGTCATCCAGGTGTGGTTTCTGTAAATCAGTGCCAGTTCTTCCCACGCCTGATAGAGCCAACGCCAGCTGGCTCCAAGACGGACCTGACACTGAACAAGCTCAAACCCATCAGTGACTGTGGTAGTGCCCCTGTGAAAACATAGTCATGGAGGGGGAGAAGTTAGTGTGCAAGAACAACTGCAGCTGTAGGGAGGAGTGAGAATATGTGAGAGAAAACAGTTCTCTAGTGAGAGAAAACAGTTCTCCATGGTCAGTGGAGAAGGAGGAGTTCATGCAAATCTGTAGCCCACGGGAAAGACTTAGATTGGAGAAGTTCATGGAGAGCTGTCTCCTGTGAGAGGGATCCCATGCTGGATCAGGGGAAGGGTTTGAGGAGTTCTTCCCCTGAGGAGGAAGGAGCAGCAGAGACAAAATCCATGAGGTAATTGCAAGTCCCATTTCCTGTCCCCTCACTCTGTTGGTGAAGAAGGTAGAGAAATCTGGAGTCAGGCTCAGCCTGGGAAGAAGGGAGGGGTAAGGGAAAGTGTTTTAGTTCTTATCTCTTATCTCTTAAGGTTTAATTCTTATCTCTTATTAACCTATGATATGATTGGTAATAAATTCAACCCATTTCCCCAAGTCAAGTCTGTTTTCCAGTGATGGCAGCTGCTTAATGTTCTCTCTCTGTCAACTCAGAAACCTTTGATTATATTTTCTCTCTCCTGTCCAGCTGAGGAAGGGAGTGATAGAGCATCTTTGGTGGGCACCTCCGCTGGGGTCCACCCACCAGTGGCAAACTTTTTTAGGGATGCTTAAATTAGGTCTTATACCACTTTGATGCTGTTTAGCCAGCTTCCATATTTCTTCTTTCTTTTCTATGGAGTTCTGATATGGTGCTGCAAAAGAGTATCCACATCTGCAATGACAGCATCAATTAAGTAAACCCAAAACTGATACTGAGTCATTAGACTTTTTGTCTTAGGAGTCATTTCCTGATGGATTCAAGGCCAAACACCTTCAAATTTTAGAACTGCTTCTCATATCCTTGATTCTTGTTAAATGTCTTTTCTTTCTCCATTAAATAGAAAGGATCTTCTGAGGTTGAGGAACCTATTTTCTCAGAATTTATATTATGAGAAGGAGGTCATGGGTACATGCTCAAGATCTATAATTTGACAATTTCAAAACACGCTATATTCCTGTTTCACACCTTCCTTTCTTTGTTTGAAGAGCTGGATTTTTTTCACCTTGTGGGGTTTTTTGTTTTTTTTTTT
>VZRQ01004009.1:648534-666191 GCA_013397975.1 Machaerirhynchus nigripectus | reverse complement strand
TTTTTTTTTGTTGGTTTTTTTTTTTTTTCCAATCTTTTTTATTTTGGGGGTTTCTTTTGTTTGTTTTGTTTTATGTTTGGGTTTGCATTGGGCTTTTTTCCTCGTACTGTTATTTCTGTTTTCCCAAGGCTTATTTCAGAGCTTATATAAATTATGCTCTCACCAAGTGAAGAGTTTACCTTTCTGCTGTCCCTTAAATGTGTGCAACAAAGGAATGAATCCTTTCTTAGTTCTTGTGCGATGAAATTTCTGTTTGATTAGGAGCAAAGTCTGCTGGCACATCTCTCAGGGTCATTGTAATGGGGGTCCAACTACATCCTTTTTGTCTTAAAAGGATTCTAGTCATTCCAATCTGCAAAAGTGTTCACTGGCCCAAGATGTCCCTGACAGGGCCTTTCCTAATCGGAAGTTGGACTCTTTTTTTGAAGTGTTTTTTTTCTTCTCATTGTTTTGTCAAGAATTGCATCCTAAGCATCTGCTATATAGATCTATATTTCCAATTTCCAACTACTGGGTTGTGAAGAGGTGCAGAATCAGCTATACATCTTAGTTATGTAGGAGGAAATCGTGTGAGCCATACAGCAGCTATGGTAACAGGATCATGATTGCTCTTAGCCATAGTTTGTTTAATTCTTTACTCAAATTCAGAACTGTCTTCAATAATATCTTACTCAATTGGTTGAATAAAAGAAAATTTAAACATTTTATGAGATTAGCTGTTTAGGTTGTTCTTCTAGGACACTTCATAGAACTTTAAATATTTCAGAAATCTTTAAAAAATAATTCTGTCTTTCTTTAGAAAAGTCAAATAGACTGATAAAGAGAGAAACAAATGCCTTAACATCCCCATCATTTTGCTCCTAAAGGGAAAGCTGAAAGAATTTGTGAAAGCTGAAATGACCCTCCAGAGCCTCAGTTTTACATCAGTATTTTTTTACTACTGCACTTAACATATTTTCAAGTCTACTCCCAGTCTATGACTTGGGTTCCTTGGTGAATGAAAAGGTTTTAGTGTTTTTATGACCTATGCTACATTATTTATTGCATTCTGTGATTTTTTTCTGCCTAAAAGGGAAAACTTTCACAGAATCACAGATTGGGTCAGTTTGGAACGGATCACAGTGGTCATTTTGTCCAACCTCCCTGCTCAAGCAGGGTCATTATAAAGCACATGGCACAAGATTGTGTCCAGATGGCTCTTGAATATCTCCAGTGAGGGATACCCTATAACCTCTCTGGGCAACCTGTTCCAGTGCTCAGTCACTCACACAGCAAAGAAATTTTACCTCATATTCAGGTGGAACGTCCTGAGTATCATTTTATGCCCATTGCCTCTTCTCCTATTGCTCAGCACAATCAGGAATGGATTGTGGCTATTCTGGCTCCATCCTCTTGATACCCATCCTTTAGGCATTTATACACATTATTGAGGGCCCCTTTCAGTAGCCTCTTCTTGAGACTGAATAGGCTCAGCTCCCTCAGCCTTTCCAGACCTTTGACCAACTTACTGTCTCTCCACTGGACCTGCTCCAGAAGCTCTGTGTCTCCTTGTGCGGAGGAGCCCAGAACTGCACGCAGTTCTTCAAATGTGACCTCACCAGGGCTGAGTAGAGGGGCAGTATCAGCCGCTGCGACCCACTGGCAATGCTCTTCCTAATGCATCCCAGGATTCCCGTGGCCTGCCTACCTACAAGGACGCACTGCTGGCTCATGGAAAGGTTGTTGTCTACCAGGACCCCCACGTCCTTCTCTACAGAGCTGCTTTCCCTATTCCTTATGCTGTATCTTGTTCATTTCTATTCATACCCCATTTCCGCAGTGGCATTTTCTCCCCTTCTCCCCATTTATTACCAACACTGAATCAGAGATCAAGATCCTAGTTGCATTTTTTTAAGTTTTTCAACTGATCTTATGTATGTAAGAAAAAGAAAAAAGAAAGACCTTTCTCCTCCTATAAATTGAATCACAGTGTAATAAAATACTTTGTTGTTACTTACAGTTTTCTCTTTCAATAGGAGTAAGACAGAAATGGATCTCACAGTTTTTCATTGTGAATTTCAGAGGATTAAAATCTGTGAAATAAACGAAAGCATCAAAACTGACTACAAAATCTCTGTTGCCTGTAATCTAAACAGCTACTCTACAAATTATTAAATAGGAAAAATATGATATTTTGTCACAAGACAGTGATGGTCAGGGAATTAAAATCATAGAATCATTTAGGTTGGAAAAGACCTTTGAGATCACTGACTCCAACCATTAACCCAGCACTGCCAACTTCACCACTAACCATTTCCCTAAGTCCTTACCTACACATCTTTTAAATACCTCCAGAATGGTGACTCAATCATTTCTCTGAATAGCCTGTTCCAATGCTTGACAACCCTTTCACTGAAGAATTTTTTCCTAATATCCAATTTAAACTTCACCTGGTTCAACTTGAAGATGTTTTCCCTTGTCCTATCACTTGTTATTTGGGAGATGACACCAACCCCCACCTGGCTACAGCATGCTCTCAGGTAGTTGTAGAGTGGGATAAGGTCACCCCCCAGTCTCCTTTTGTTTCCTCTTGTTGAAAGGTGTGGGTGGTCAGATGACAAAAGCTGAGCCATCCCTCATGTTATAAATTGAGAGTGAGGTAGCAATTGTTAGAGCAAGAGATTGAAGGTCATTGTAAGTTCCTCCTCAGTCCTGACCTGTAAGCATTGTAGTACCTCTATCTGATCTCTTTGGATAGCATTTTCATTTGTACCTCTGGTACACTAAGGGTAGGAATGAAACTGCTGAACATAACTCAGCAAGAGGCCTGGTTGCACTACAGATAAGAGTAGGGGAGCAGGAATACACAATTGCGCTATGGTTCCATTACAGAAAATACTGTTTTCTACACCATACTTTTAAAGCGGCTTAGAATGCTAGAAGGTATTTTTTATTAGACTGTACATGATAATCTAAGGAGACGGAAAGGATGAATGTCAAATAAAGTATATGTTCCTCTGGGGAAGACTTTAAAATGACAAACTGCCGTGCATTCCTGTAATGGTCATCTCTCTTTGCTTTTAATCATCTGATAACATCTACTCTTATGAAATGGAACTATGAACATAGAAAACAGATTTGAAGAATGATCTAGGAGAGAAATATAAATAAGTACATATCAGATTTGTGAAAATATATTCTGGTTTTCTCATGATATTTGAATGGGATTTCAGTTTCAGTGTAGAGTTTTTCCTAGTCATTAGATGGATAAGAACAAAGTTGACAGTCTTCCATGTTGTTGCAGAATATAAGGAAAAACCCCAGGGACAAAAATGGTGCCAAAAAGACCAGTCTCATCCCCAATAAATATTATTGGAAAACATCTATATAAAGATGTACTTTTATTTTCATACTCTCAGACTGTTATATTTAGCTTTTGAAAGTACCAAACTTAAATCATAAGCACAGTGCTGCAAAATGTTAAACCCAGTTTAACATGATACTCATTCTGATCAGGAGTATCAATAAGAATCTGGGCAGAAGTGTAACAAAATGAAAAGTGATCATCCAGTTCCAATTTAGGTTTTATTTCCATTTAAACCAAAAAAACCTCCAGGTAACAGCCATAGTAAGAAACCTCACTTAGTTCCCCAGATAACTGATTCATTACAGGAATCTGACTCATTATAGGAATCTGATCTAGTGCTCAGGAAATGCTGCAAAAACTTTCTTCTGTTCCAGGTGGTTTTTCATGAGGTCTAACATAACCAATCTCTGTACCTATTATCAGGTAAAAACAGTCATCAGTATCCACACACTCCAGCATGTGACTAGCAAGAAGAACATAGGAATTATTATTCCCTGATGTTACTCATATATAATCAATTTCAATGCTATTTCTAATACAGGTGACTCCACGAACGAACAGGCACTACACAACATTTCTATACACAGAGTTTTTTCTTCTCACTTATCTCAAGACAAAGATCTTTTTTAACTCTAGTTTAACTTCTAACACTAATTATGTATCAGTAACTTGCATAGGGTTTGTGCACTCATTTTGAGACTACTTAACTATGGAATCATGTGATAATGGAAGTTGTATTGATTTTGGAATATATCTCTGGATGCCATCTGGTAACAGCATTCTTTCCTGTGCCATACCCTCTAAAATAAGGTTGAACACCATTGCATTTAGATAGTTCACCAGGAGTCACGCTGCCCACTTCACACAGAAAGTTTGTTTCTTAAAGAACTCATTGTTTCTATCCCTTCTCATTTGGAGAGATGTGAAATCAGATCTTCCCCAAGAACATAAAATGTCAAGAAAATTGTAATATCTTCCTTATCTAAAGTTTTCTAAAGCTGAGCAACAATACAATGAAGTTTAGAAGATTCTTGAATTTTGAGAAAGAGGAAACAAAGACTCATGTGACCAAATCCACTGAAGAAAGATCTTGCATTATAGTTTCACTTCTAAAACTCTTTATTCTAGGAGAATAAAATAATCAGAAATAATGCTGGGAACCCAGCTGAAAGCCAAGATTACATATTTTCCTCTAAATGCCAGATCAACTTACTTTTTTTTTGATTTCTGCCATATAATGAATGAATATCTTCAGCGAAATGACTATGGTTTGAAATCTCTCCCCAATAATTGGCTGCATTTATTTGTTTATAAAATCCAGCATGATGATGAGCCATGATGATACATTCTACTTCCTAAAGAGACTAGTTAAAAATGCAAGAGTCAGGCAAAAATAAAAAAAGAAAAACAATGTTGGCTACTTTGAAATATTCCATGGTGGACCTTATTTAGGAAAGCTCTGTGTGACTCCCAGGCTTTCAATCATAGTAACATGATTTGTTAAAATCACCATATTTATGGACAAAAACTCTCTAACTAATTAAAGTTAGAAAGTGGTATGTTTATTATGCTGGTGGGGGGCACGAGCACCTCCTGGAGACATGCCAGCAAAGTACAAGGTTCTTCACTCCCTATTTATTACTTAAACTTTTACATCCTTTACGTATGTATGACCCCAGCACCTCCCATTCCCTGCTCTGTATTAAAATGAGATCATTAGTCCTTCATGCATGCGCAGTTTCTCTCTTGAATTGGGTCAGCGGTCCTGAAAGATGAAGTCAGGAACGTCTTCCTCACAATGACCTTTTTACTCTATTGTGGGCAAGCCTCGGCAAGCCTTCTGGAGATGGTCCACACCTCCTGCCTGTATTTGATCATGCAATCTAGGTGCTAGCTATAATTCTATCAGCTTTTTTTGTCCTTATGACGGTTCATTTACTATAAGCAAAGTTTCAGACAGGTACATAATAGTGAATAGCACTATACTTAGCCAACTTATCTTTTGGTTAAATCAGTACAAATTGCTCCTAACTCCTAGCTAAAATTTTAACCTTTTAGAACCTTGACTCAAACACAAGTCACTTTTGGAGGTAACTGACACAGCAACAAGCTATGTGACTACTTCAGAAATGGATGGATTGTTACTGGTTATTGTTATTGTTAATGGACTACTTCAGGATGGATTGTTATTGATCACACTCAAATGCTGTCTAACATATATAAAGGAAAGTCTTCTACAGCTAATCCATAAGTGATATGGATTGGAATAAAGTTTTATTCATATTCTACATTCAGTGATCTTTAGTTAGAGCTATTTGTGCTTTAATGATGCATAGTAGCAAAGCAAACGGAATGCATATACCTCTACGATAATTACACATTACTCAAAAACTAAATATAAAGAAAAAAAAAAAGGAAATATCAAACCCACAAACACAGCAAAACTATCTCAAAACCCAAAAAATCCTTGTAGCAACGAGAGGCACTTTAATATTCCACAGCGTAATTAAAACAAATAGGTATAATTTGTTACTGTGTAAAAATAAAACCATTTGATTTGGTATCAGATGATTCTTCCTAGCTGCATTCAGTGAGACCTGTTCTACTGAAGTACACAGGAGACTGGAAATACTTTGAGGAAACAGAGGAAAAAAAAAAAGAGAGAGAAAGTGAAAAACCCAACAGGTATCAGAACTGTATCTTGAGTCAAATTTCACAAATGTTTTCATACATAATTTTGCCCTCTGTTGGGTTTGTTTGGTGGTGTGTTGGTCTGTTTTTCTACGACAATTCTTACATTTGCACGTGGAATGTTGAAAGGAATTTCATAAGACTGACATCTAATACAGGAAGGTAAATTATACACTAGCCTTGCATTACAGTGTCATATGCTGATAATGTGAGTTACTGTGGAATGTTATTTATTCCAGTACTGCCTTTTCCTAAAATATTTTGCACATGGTACCTGTTTCATATCAAATTTGCTTTTTTTGGCAGTTCAGGTTGTGAATAGCAAGTTGTCTTACAAACTGTCATGTGTTTTCTTGCCAGCGCTGATTATGGGGAATCTCGCACACTTCTGCATTTCAGGCCTGGTTCTATTCAGAGAGTTTTCATAACGGTGAAAGTCTTTGGGCTTTAATGAAATTCCTTCTCAGCCCACATTTTCTCATAGAGGGAAGAATTAAGCTCTTCTAACAGTTTCCTGAAGACCATCTGCTCAATAAGATATATGGTCTTTGATGAATGTTCTAGATGAGGACTGAGGAGCTGTCAGGACTCTGAAATCTTTAATGCAGACTTGTTGAATGGGTGTGAATTCTGTAGAATTTCTGCTGACTAATTAGAGGATGGAAATTTTTAATTCACAGCAATGCTTCTAAAATTTATTGTTACAGTAGAAAATATATGTATAGTTGTAACTAATGAAATCAAAATAAGTACCTTAATTATTGCTGATACACACAGTATGGGCAATACAAAAAGAAAAGAAACCTGTCGTTCCCCGCCCCCCCAATCCCAAAACTAACAGCAAGAACACACCTGAAAACTTTATTTCAAGATATTACCCTTTGGCTTGACTGACTTCGGCTCTTTTTTCTGTTAGAGAAAAAACAAAGATCCAGCCTCAATTTATTATTTAATACTCTTGGAAGGAAATTCCAACTTTCTGAGATTGCATTTCTAACCTGTGAAGGGCATAAAAATACCAAGTACTTCATATTGTGTGTTAGTATCTGAAAAAGCCAACAGTTAAGAGTCTTTGTAGAGCTGACCTAATGCAGACACCCTGGTCTCACTTTCGAAACAGTCATACATGCCCCAATTCTGTCACTGATCAGACAGCTTTCTGTCATGTCTGAGTCTGCTGTTGATGACAACATCTTTGGGACTTTCTTCGTGCTTCTTTCACTATTGTACCTATGGTTCTTTCAGGATGTCTATGTCATGCCAACATATACATGTGAATTATATGTATCTTAAGGTGTCTCAGATTGCTGTAGAGCAATCACACCTGGCATGCTGTCTGCCAGAAAGATGGTGCTTGCCCTGTGATTATTTCAGCTTTTAGAGCAGGGTCCTTTCAGCTATTCCCTATATCACCTCTATCCTTTATTGCCTACCTTGTCAATTATTTTGTAAGAACTTTGAAACAAGTTGTTGCTTTATATTACTTACATAGCACTTGCTATACTTAAAGATTTGGTAAAATAATAGATTTGCTGTCTCTCAATGAAAACAGTTTCTGTTGACCTCAAATTCCAGGGGCTTGTACTTCCTGTTTAAGAAGTCTTAGTAATGTTAAAAAGGAAGAGATGTAACAACCATTGTCTGCAGAAAATACATTTCTGACTAATTAGAAGAATCTGCAGCAAGTGAAAATTCTTCTCTTTGGAGAAGAGATGGAATCTTTAAGAGACTAGAGAGTTCTCTAAGAGAGCTAAATCAAGACAGAAATAGACATGCAGTAAAACAAGACCAGTGAAACAATGCAGACACTACTTCCCATCTCTGTTAAAGACCAGCTGTTGAGTTGTGGGGCTACATTTTGAACACGGTTTTTTTTTCCTATGTAAAGTTTTTTATTAATCTTGAGAAGGCATATCAGGAAATAATTCAGTTTGAATTGATACACAGGGCTAGGTGGATTCTGAAGCACAGCAGTTGACAAATAAATCAATATGTTATGCATAAACTAAGCTAAACTAAGCAAATTTGTTACGGGTTCAGTGAGATGCAATAAACACAAAACCCTGCAGAACCATTTCATAATCACTTCATTGTAAAACTACATTTTAGTTTCTCATTCCGTCTGCTATTGCACCCCCATAAAATGCTTGGAGATGCAGTTTGGATGAACAGTGTTAAAGAAAATTAAACTCTGTTGTATTACAGCTGTAATAGCTGCAGATGTCTATCCACAAAATAATGGAAGCCTTTTGTAAGTAGTTTCCTAATAGATCCATGCAACAAAGTGATAATTTGAAAATATTTAGTTATAGATATCTTTAGTATGCACGTTTAGTTATAGATATGTTTGGTATGCTACTTAAAATTTTTCCATGTTGTCAAACATCCACATATTTTTGATTTATCATCATTCCTTATTATCATAGTTTGACACTGGCCCAACGCCAGGCACCCACGAGAGTCGCTCGCTCACCCTCCCCTACCACAGCTGGGCAGAGGAGGGAAAAGAGGAAAAAGGGTTAATGGAGGCTTCATGGGTGAGATAAGGAGAACAGGAGAAAATATTTCAAGGCCAAACAGGCTCAAGCTTGGTTGCTAAGTGAAATTTATTACTAACAGAATCAGAGGAGGGTAATGAGAAGTAAAATAAGCCCTTAAAACACCTTTCCCCCACCCCAGACCCTCCCTCCTTCCCATCAAAAACACAGGGAGGCAGGGCAGGGGGTTTTGGTCAGGCCATCACAAAGATTTTCTTCTGCTGCCCTGGGAGAAGAGTCCTTCCCTGTGAGGCCGTGGGGTCCCTCCCACGGGAGACAGTTCTCCGTGAACTTCCCGGCGTGGGTCCCCTCTCACGAGCAGCAGCCAAACCGCACCTGCTGCAGCGTGAGTCCCTCCCACGGGCACACAGCCCTCCCAAAACTGCTGCAGCGTGGGTCTCTTCCCAAGGGTGCAGTCCTCCAAGGACAGGCTGCTCCAGCCTGGAAGCAGGGCCCTCTCTCTCCAGCGGGTCTCCCACTGGATCACAGCCTCCTCCAGGCACCCACCTGCTCCGGCGTGGGCATCTTCCCCATGGGCTGTGGGTGGATCTCTGCATTCTCTGTGGACCCATGGGCTGCAGGGGCACAGCTGCTTCACCATGGTCTTCACCACAGCCTGCAGAGGAATCTTGGCTCTGGTACCTGGAGCACCTCCTGCCCCTCCTTCTCCACTGACCTTGGTGTTGCCATGTCATTTTCCCTCACATATTCTCACCTCCTCCCTCTTCTCTGACTAGAAGCAACCTGTGACTTTGTTTTGATTTTCTTCTTAAATATGTCATCACAGAGGTGTCACCAGCCTCTCTCATTGGCCCAGTTCTGGCCAGCAGCATGTCCCTCTTCAGAGCCATCAGCCACTGGCTCTGCCGGACATGGTGGGAAGCTTCCAGCAGCTTCTCACAGGAGCCATCTTTGCGGCCCCCCTGCTACCCAAAATCAGGCCGTGCCAAACCAACACACTTATCTTGCATTAGATATAAAGCTAAGTATTAGATACTCAGTTGTCATGCAGGTAGGTAAAATGAAAAAGTGGTGTAAGCCAGATTAGACAAATCAAAATGTTGAATTTTATTGTAGCTATGTGTCTGTATGTAAAATAAGGCTTACAGTTTACCTGTGTATGCATATACACATTTTAACAAGTGAAATTAAATGTGAGAAAAAAATAATTTGTCTAGTGATCAGAGAATAAACTGATCAGACTTCCAGACTGAGGGCTACTTTTCGCTTTCCTCTGTGAGGACAGAAAGCTACTATTTAGAACTTCCAAAAGATATATACGGAGTCTGTGGTAAATTCTCCTTTCCTATTACAGAGGTTGCAGGCTTTGTCTGGACAAGAAAATAAGTTGATCGTTACAAGACGGCATATTGTAAATGTGCTATAACCTGTGTACTTTCATTTTTATATGTTTGTACTAGTAGCATGAGGTGTTTTAGTAGGTTGCACATGGCTTCAGTAAGCAGGACCAAGACCCTCTCTGTGATAGATACCAAGTACCTACGCTGGAACACAGCCTGCAGTCGTCAGAGAGATTTGCTGGAAGTTGATGAGTGCTGAATCCTAAGGAAAATCCTCTCCTCTCTTACTCATATTCACTGATTCATAACTTATAGGCATATGTATATATATGTGTGTGTGTATCTATATATCTATATCCTATATACCTATATTTATATCTAATTAAAATACATTAATTAAATAATTTCTTCATCTGCCTGCTGAATGGTTTGGTAAAGCAGAACTCTTTGTTTGCAGTTGTGTTACAGACGCTTTGCTAAGAGGAATTTCTTGTCCCTGAGGAGTTTAAAACCAGAACACATAGAACATCAGGGACTTGACTTTACTCTTGACTAAACGTAGGTATTATTCTGAAAATTACAGATGAAAAGTCTCTTAAAAAAACATGGAAAAAATTTGGTGGATTGTGCACAGACTTCCACAGTTTGCTGAAAGGGACTGGTATCATGGCAGTAGTTTCCTTATCTTCTACAACCATGTATCAGGTTTTTTCATTACGGGGCCTTCAGTTTTTCACTGTCTGCAGCATCCAAGTGAGAGTTCTGTAGAGCCTTCTTCTTTGTGAACTCTTTAGTTGGGCTTGAGTCTAAATATAAAATGAGCATGCTATTTGTAAATCATGCAAAACCACAATGTTACAGAAGATTGATGTTTGAAGTTTCATCAGCACCTGAGAAATATCAAGGTTTAATTAACAAGTCATGCAATGGTGTATAGAGTCTTTGAATATTTATGATGACATTATAATTTTTGGAAGAGACGGAGACAAGCATGACATGAAACAGGGAAATATTTCAAGATGTTTTAAACAGAAACATTTGCTAGAGGATGCAAAATAAAAGGAAATGAGGCATTGATTTAAAAATTTTAGTAAAATAGAATGACCGATGAATTTTTAGTGATTGAAATTTGTTTTGCTAGTGAATACTTTCAGAATTTATCTGTTTTATGTTATCAGATATATAGCTCACTTAAATCAACATTCCTAGGGTTTGATTTGTGCAATGAAGTATGCAAAATGAGGAAATCTACTCAGTAAGACTGTAAATTTATCCGTAATTCCACCTCCAAGTGGATATTATTGCAGGGTAAATTGTCCCTGTAGCTTGTGGCAATCTGTGCACCTAGTAGAAAAAGAAATGAAAACTCTCACTGTCATGTCTTTTTTATTCCATAGAAAAACTTCAACCCTATCCAACCACAGCCCATATTTCTCTCTATGAATTGTAGCTTGTCTGCTGGTTTAAAAACTCTTCTTGTATCCTGTATAGAGCTGATTGTCTGACATACCTTGATCCTTTGATTTTAAATTGTAATCCTACTTGACATGAGAAAAAGGAAAATATTCCATGGACACTAGAGGAAGAACAGATTGAATAGGAAGCAAAACAGGAGTTTCCTAGATTGCTTAATTTTTCAGCCAAATCTTAATCTTTGGGGGTTTTTGACTTCTCACAAGTAAATTAGGCTCAGGAGTGGACTTACTAAATGTTTGAAATAGATTTCATCTTTAAATATTTTTGAGTCAGAGAATATGCAAATTTGTCCTTTGAAAGGCAGAAATATATTTTTTAGGTAGTTACTTATTTTGAAAATTTTACTCAATCTGAAGTAGTGCTTAAAGATTTCTAACAGATCTTTATATTCGTAACATTAAGAAAATTTGTGCTTTTCTGGGCCAATAGTCTGGATGATTTCTTTTTCCTCTAACACATATCATTTGCAGATGATGCTGTGAAAGACATATTTTACTTGAAATTATCTAAGAGAAGATTTCATTCAGAGAAGTTTCTGTAATTTGACTGAAAGAGTTAGTGATTGGTTAAAAAAAGAAGGAAGGGGAGGGTGGAGATAGTAATAAAAAGAAAAAGAAAAAGAAAAAGAAAAAGAAAAAGAAAAAGAGAAAAAGAAAAAAGATCCCACTCATAATAGTAACAACAATATTTATTTCTATTTTTCCTTTTCAGATCAAGATATCCCTAGGTATCCTTCATTGTATCAAACATCATTATTAACAAAAAAATTATTTTTATCTATTGTGAAGACACAGAATTGAGATAAAAACCTTCTTGAAACATTATAAAATTAATTGCATATCTCATGTGAACAGTTCCTGTTTTCTCTTTCACTTTAGATGGTACTAACTATGGTCAAGGGAAAAAAAATACTCTGAAGCCTGATGCTACTTTCCCCAAGAGAACACACCCATGTGAAATTAAAAGACATTAGAAAAGATAGAACAGATAATTTTCTTCTTGAATTCTACTCTTCCATGAATCCTTGCTGTGGAAAAAGACTGACATATCATCTTATCTGTTGCTCAAAGAATTGAATTTTCTGTCATGGAATTTTAGAAACCTTTGATTTTAAATTGCCTTCCTAGCCATCGGTTAGGGATACTGTTACAGAAGTTGAACCCTTGTGTTTGGCAAAGTTGGATGTTTTATACAGAGAAAGTAAAAAACAAGAGGTAAATGATAGACATAGTAAAAAGATGTAGAGGAAAGAAAATGTATTAAGGAAAGACCAACAGCATGAAGTTTATGTCTATAGCCAAAGTGTTACTCAGTGGTCACATAATTGAAAAGAATATAGTGATGTAATTCTGTCTTCTGTCAGAGTGCTACTGTCTGTTTGGACTTTTTTTCCCCAAACAATTCTATACTGCAAGGTTAATTGCTCTTTTGCTTTTCTCATTCACTTTGGACAACTTAGGATCCAGGACAACCTTGATCACATCCCACAATTCCCATATTAATCATGGTAAGCTGACAGTACTGTGCAATGTTCAAATCCCTCAAAGGATTGAAACCATAATTTCCAATACAAATTAAATAATATCTCGAACTTTTGGAAGGTACTGAGTGACTTGAAAAATGGTCTTTGAGTGAATTTTAGTAATGACAGTCTAAATATTCTGGTATAAAAGTGTGTAATTTTATTTGCATATATAAAATTTGAAGTAATAAATGTTAAATTATTTAGATAATCCTTCTTAATGTTCAGAATTATAAGGAATATAACAATATTGCAGTATTCGTAGTCAGTTAGTGAATAAGAGACTGTACCAGAGACTTCAGATACAGAAGCAAATATTTACCTTTACCATCTGATCTAGAAGTGGTATAAGTCAGGAGGACATCAGTGGCCATGAGAGGTTAAATTTCCAACTTTATTATGAGGTCACTGAACCCTCACTCTCCACAGATTTTTCATATTTTATTGGTGTTGCAGATATTCTTGCTGGATTTTTTAATGGACTAGTTCAAATGAGAGACAGTTGTTCTGAAACAAGGTAGGGTATCTCTGCAGATGGAAATGCTGTCCCTATGAAGGATTACAGCAGGCTACTGAAAATGTTAAGGGATGTTGTAGGTGGCAGACAAACCTTTACAGGATACTTAGGTGGCATGGAATGCTGAATAATTATCATCAGACTTTATATTGTTTTACAGATCTGTCTGAATGACACAGGCCATAGCTCTCTGTAATTCAGATTTTGTAAGGACATATACGTGCAAATAAAGAATGGATTGATATTTATTCTTTTGTATTCAGTAAGTGAGTGTTAATTTCCCTTAATTAAATGCAAGCTCTTTCTTGGCTTTATATCCAATAGAGAGTTAATTATTCATTTTCTTCTTTTTATAAATGTGAATTTTTGAGGAGTCTTTTGGTCTACATGTAAAATTTGCTTCCAAAATTTGGTAGCTGAATATTTGATTTTCTTAGCAAGGTGACAGACAAAACACATTTTCTGCTCTACTAACAGAAGACTAAGAGGCAGTAGATATGTTTCACTTTATTTCAACTTTATTTTTATTTTGTTGACATTAGTATGAACAAAATAATCCAATATCCAGTATTATGTACTAATAGGGAAAATACATTCGTGTTGATGTAATTGTACTTCATGTACTGTAGGAACTGAACACTCAGTAAAATATTTATCAGATGTCTAACGAGGTATTACTATGTAGCAAGTAGTTACTAAACAGAATCTCCTTCAGATAAAGCAGTTAGCTTTTCCCCTGTAGTGTCTGAAATCGTTATCCTGGTTCTAGAGCTTAGTCATGTTTTACAGAGTCATTTTTAACAGATAGTTGCTCCTTGCACTTAGACTCAAAAATGCAGTGGAGACTCATAAAGGCAATTCTCACAACTGTGGAGGTGTCTAATTTAATGAGAGATTTATCAGTTGAAGGGTGTCAAGCAGCAGTTATAAAGTGACCTCCTTCACGAATGAAATTTGGCACATAAAGTTTTAAGCTACAGATCACTTGTAGCACAAGGGCCTGGTTGCATTTTTAAATAGAAACCCTGCTTATTCACAAATAGTTCTGAAATGAAAAAAGGGTGTAAACAATGTTGAATATAGAGAACCTGCAAAAGTAAAAATGTGAGAAAACATGGACATAGAGAGATTTTGACACTGGGGTGAAAAAAAGCCAAACATCTACTTGAATAACTAACTTTAAGACATATCCTTCTTTAAAATTATTTTGGTCATTTTATTATTGATAAAAGCAAGAGTTGTGCTTCTGCTTTGTGTTTCTCCTTTCTTTTGATCCTTCTTTTTGCAGGGGATCAGTGTGGTGCACCTGGACTGTGCTTAAGAGATTTTCTTCCCAAATAATTCTGCAACTGAACAGCTAGTAAGGTCTGATGGCAGCTAATTAGCAGCTATGGGGTGGCAAAACTGATGAAGAAATGAGGTAAGGTATTCCTTCAACTCAAACCTCTTACTGAGAATGAAATAATTTCCATCCTTCTATCCTTTACTTAGCTATCAGAGCTCTGGTGGTGTGTTAGATGTGCCTGATCTCATGTTTTGTATCACAAACCACTAAAGGTTGTTGTTCTTGTAGTTTATTATAGTTTAGCATGCTTCGTATAATTTATGGCCTTCATTTTAAATATAAAAATAGTGGCTGCGTGTCATTGTAATTTTGCACAGAAAAATCCACACAAATACATGGACCATTCCAAGATCATTATCAACACAGTATCTTTAGCAGGAAGACATTTTGAGAAAAGAGGTTGGTTAAAATTCCTGTAAGTTTTCCTATGAAAAATAAGAATTAAATATATTTGTTTTGTTAACAGTATAAAAATCTGTGAAGAATACAGATAGGTTATATGAGTGGACTGGAATTTACTGAAAAGCTTATAAGGTGGTTTTAATTTTGAAAGATAGGAAGTTTTAATAAGAGATTTGTAAGATTAATTTGCTTTCATTTTACGGATTTTTGTAGCATTTCAGGAAGTTATTACAGCTCAAAAAATTTTAATAACTTTGTAAATTGTGTGCCCTTAATAAAATTACATTTATAAAGGATACAACAGATTAAAGTACATCCATGAAGCCCACCAAACATTCTCTGATATATGTTAGTGTGCTAAAAAAAAGAAGAAAAAAAATGAAATTAAGAAAAGAAAACCTAAGATAAATATTCTGTTTCTACATGTCAACCTCTTACAGTAGTTTTTCATAAGAAACTCTAAAACAGTTCAGAGTTAATATCAAATATTTTCCTCTTATACTATGGGAAAAATTACACAATCCCACCTTCCAATTGCCTATATAGCATTTGATTATGTCTTCCTCAAGTAGTAAGCCTGTAGTAGCCAACTTTTATACTCTCCATGAAGAGTTAGCAGGACTCACAAAACAGCTATTAAACCCTCTGCCATTAAAAGAGCACTAAAAAGGTTTGTTGTAAAGCACATCAGACTTCCTCTGTAAACCACTGAACTAAAAGCATCTTTCTCTCATTATCAGGATGGTCTAGAAGAATTTGTACATCAGGTACTCAGGTTATGATGTTGTCAATCACATCCTGTGTGGAGACTCTTACAGCTCTCTAACCTCATCCATTTCATCCTTACCCATGTCAAAGTTACTTTTCACAACGACATGTTTTTTCAAATTATGACAGATAACTGATTGTCTCATCATATGCTGAACTTTTAATAAGCCACTTTGATCAAGAGACTTTTTAATAAGTTCAAAAGATATTTGAGTAAGTTACTTAAAGTCCATGATGCAACGCGTCTATAAAACATCCTTATCTTTTGCATAAAATTTGGATTGCAAGTGTATTATTGCAGCCGAAACTTAATGACCATTATATCCCTATGAAAATTTAATATATATGTTATATATTTTTCCTAGGGACAGTGGTCAGCATACATGAAATGATAACCCAGATAGTATTAAACTTGCATAGTAACACACCTACATAAAGCTAAGAGCTGAGTGAAGCACCCTGAAGTATGCTCAATACAACCTTAGACACAAATACACTTAATAAGCAATATGGAAAAAGAACTTATCTTGAAAGTAACTTTTCCAAAATTATGCATCCAACAGATCCCTTCTTCATTTGCACACCAGAGACTTACATGAAATGGGTCGTCCAACATACCAGATGTTCTCCAGCAACATTTCGAAGTGAAATGAAATAAATACTGTTCATGAAACAGTGACCAATCTTCCTACTGTTTGTTTGAAATGAGCAAGTGGACTTGGCACTAGAAAGTACATCGGCCTTCATTGGGCCTTTTGAATTAATTTCTTGACTTGAACAGAAGAACGTGTATAAGAATCCCATGCCCACAACACATTCCTTTGTGTCTATTTAGCTGTGGTTTTAACCATGTATTTGTTTATACAGCTGCATAATTAGACTTACACCAGACTGGTTATTTGAATCTCTTCTTATTTAAGATGCTCACACACTACGTTTGCACAAGTTGGGTCAGTAACTGCGCTGACACTAATTTGTGGGAACTAGGGTTTCAGATTTGAAAATCAATCATAATAGGTTTTTCCATCTGTTCTGGTTTTAGATTTTACAACAGTCAAGAGTTTTGTGCAGTACACTGTAAATTTTCTATGTCTTTCTCCTTATAATACAACTGAAGTATGTCTGACTGAATTACCCAATGAGATGCCTGATACATAATCATTTGTGGGTTTTGTATGTAAACACACCATCCTAAATTATACACTAATAACTTCTTATTGATGTACAATTTTCACTCATAAAATTTAAAGTGACAACTTCTTACAACATGAATCAGCCTTATCTCCTTGAGACATAGAAAACAATCAAGTATACTGAANTACAGTCAGCCTTATCTCCTTGAGACATAGAAAACAATCAAGTATACTGAAATATGCCTTATAATCCAAAGATTTGTATTGTGCTTTGAAAATTATCATTCAATGCAACTGAATTTTTTCTTTATCAAGTATTCAACAGATGCTTCTAATACCCATCAAATTCACTGTGTTCAGACTCATATTATTTTAATGTAAAAACTTATAAAATATTTATAAGGAGATGGTGCAACAGTACTTTTTAATTATGTTTATGTCTTTCTGCTCCATTTAAAATATTTATTGCACCATGAGAAGATATTTAAAATTGGAGGGAGTGAGGAAGAAATATAGAGACTTTGTAAAGCTTATATAGATTATGCCAACATCAATATCTTATGTTATCTTATCAAATTAAAGCATATTGTGGAGAGTTAACTGGAAAAATCCTTGTGTG
>VZRQ01004009.1:500077-648466 GCA_013397975.1 Machaerirhynchus nigripectus | reverse complement strand
TTTTTTTTTTTTTGGTTTTTTTTTCTTATGAGTAGTAAATCCTTTACAAGTTCCAGCCAAAAAAAAACGGGGTTGGCATTATTAGAGGAGAAATCAATTTTTTTTGTTGTTGTTTTTCTCTTGAAATGCTTGTGTTCTGTAAGCTTTTAACAGTGTTTCGTCAATGATTTTTCCTATCTGTTTCAAAAGTGTAAAGAAAATTGAGGATTATTTGATTCCTGTATACAGAACTCCCTTCAAGTATCTCTAAACTCCTGCAGAAGCTTGGATTCCAGAGTTTCCATATATCTTTTATCAATAGAAGACATCCAGAAGTAAGGCAGATACCAACACACCCAAGATGCCAAATTGATTAAAGGTTTACATTTTGAAATAGAGCTCTTATTTATAAATAAGGTACTATATCTACATTGTGCAACTGGGTGATTTAAATACTCAAAGAACAGAAAGTGCACAAAAAAAAAAAAAAGGGCTGGTCTTTCTTTTTTTTTTTGTCTGGTCCCCTGTTGTACCAACAGAACAAGAGGGGGATTAGACGTATCTGAGGTGCTCCACTCTATGAAGTTTTGAGTAGCATGTCAGTGTCACAGTCATGACCAGGGTTACGGGATATTGGAGTCACACTTAGGAGAAGGCTGAGCTGAGAAAGCCAGGGTCAGGGCAGGATGCACTGAAGCTGGGAAGCTGAAATTGGAAAGAGACAGTCCAAAGAACCAGGATAAGACATAATTGTAGTCAGTACTGAGCAGCAGGAAGGGGAGTCAGAAATCTAACCAAGAAAAAAGGGCAAAAATAAGGACTCCAGCTCTGCCATTAAATTCTACGGATACTATTTTTCTCCCCAGATACTTATGTGGTATCAGTCTTATGATCAGAAGATTTTACTTGATGCTACACTATTTTCAAGTCAAAAGTGGCATGGTTGCTGGGCACCCTCCGTGACTTCTGTGCACTGTACTTTGGTAGTGGATAAAAATTCATAATCCATTGTAATTTTTTCTCCACTGTGGAGAAGTGATGGTGTGATAATTTTAATACCCATACATCTTTCTATTATAGCTTAGATGGGAAGATATAAATGAAGGTATTTTAAAAATCAATTGCAACTTGCATTCAATAACTTGGCTTAAGCTTTTTTTCCTTGATATGATTACATATGATTAATTTAAACATTTCACTAAAACACTGAGGCTTTTTCTTCTGAAACCTGTTCAGTTTTGAGATCAGCTGTCAAAATGGGAAAGATATGCCAGTTGAAATGATTGTTTAAATTGGGATATTTTTGAGACTGAATGGGCTTTCAGGTAGGATTAATTGGAAATAGGATCACGTCTTCAAGAAAGTGATCCAGAAAGTCCTTTTCCAGAATTCTTGGAACCAAGAAGCACTTTAGAGTGAATAGATACTCCTTACAGATAATATTCTTAGTTATAGACACTGGAAGCTTAATAGATGTTGATAAAAAAAAACCAAAACAGCTATATTTTCAAGTGGGAAAATAAAGGAAAAATGAACTGATCTTTAAAAGCCAGTTCTACAGTAAGCCAGAAAGACTTGAGACTAGACAATAATAAGGTAAGAAGAGGTTATCTCAAGGAAGATTATCCATATGAAGTATTAGGAAAATTAAAGTGCTAAATTCAATCTCATTTAATTTGTGTATTACCAGGATTTTTAATGATAAAAGTTTATTCAGTCTATATGGGCTAGACTGACCAGAAACCAACAATTTGTTTCACTGAATTGAATTAGGTGATTCATCCAAATGTATCCGCAATAAAAGTAAATGTGCCTCTGCAATTCTTCAAGCTTCCAAAGCTTGATGTTACCTTTATGCTATGTAGCAACGCATCCAGACTAAGCAATAGTTACAGGACAGCCCCTCAAAGTTCATTGCCCTTCAGAGATGTTCCTCTAAATGAACTTGGTTGGAGAAAAAAATCACCGAGTAAAGGAGATCCTGAAGACCTCAGAACATTTGAAGGAAAGATGAAAAGACCTCTGCAGCACTGCATGTTTTCACCTGCTTCTGTGGCAGATCTCATTCTACTGGCATTGGCCCTCACGCAAATGTGAGTGATTATGTTCTGCCACTGTCTTAGGAAACTGAGAGCTCTGAGGGCATACTAAATACTAGGAAAAACTTTTTTAATGGGTAGAAATTAGATATCCACCAGAGGCCACTTGGCCATTTCCACTTTGCTGTTTCATCCGCATTGATTCCCCTCCTTCCAGTCACATGAGAGACTCTTCAGGATGGGGTATTTATACAGTAGTGTATCACACATTCAGATGCATCAGAGCTCTGTCCCTCTCTCAGAAATCAAGAGTTAAAAATGTGCCTATTCTTGCAGCTCTGACAGTCAATGCCAAAAGCAAATAAACTTTTAAGGGAAGAGGTAAGGGAAAAATCAGTGTTTAGCAAAAAGTTTAAGTCAGTCATATCTTATTATCTCAAGAAGAATGAGCCAATTTAATGAAGGTAAGTTACAATTGACTTTGAAAGGATTAATTTATACTCTTGAGTCTCCTCAGATGTAGAGCTAATAGAAAGCTGTCTGGATACTTGAGTTTTCACACATCTTGGAGCTCAACCAGAGATTTAAAAGCTAAATCAAACACTCTGGGACACCTGGGAGGACTCAGAAAGTGTACAGAGTGAGCTGACTGTTCTGATCAGGAGCGTTTTACTCCCATCTATAACAATATTGATAGTTGTTAATGTTATTCTCTGTTAATGTTGTTCTCTGTTATTTTTCTAACAGTTAGCCAAACAATTCAGTACAAATTAATTATATTAGTAAAATGCTACCAATTTTACAGAATCCCACAATTTCACAAGAAATGGAGGATTATTTACAGTATTTATGATGCCTTGTCACTGCAGTATCAGAGCTCCTTACACTTTTTGAGAATATTGATCCTTACATCATGTTATTTGATGTAGAATGCAATGGGGGAGGAAGAAAGATTAAGTTAATCTGGTCTCTGCTCCAGGCTCCACATGTATATTATACACTAAAAAATTCTCTGATAAAAAGCAATTCTGTAAGAGGAACAAATAATAGACATCAGGATTTCCTGTGGAGTGCCTTCAGGTGTGGCTCAAGATGTTGCTCAGTTTTGTTCAGGCTCTCTCTGATCCTGTTAATTTACTTAAGCATGCTTTTGGACTGTCAGTTGGAGCCTGGACTGTGGTCCAATACACCTGTTCTCCTGAGGAAAAAGTGACTGATTGCCACACCACGGAGTGGCAGCTGCTCTATTAGAAGCAGTGCAATCCTGTGCCTCCAGCCCTTGTGCTGAGTTTCGGAGGGGAGGTTAGGCAGCTGTACAGGACTTCAGCCAAGGTGGCAAACACATTTATGCAGTGCTGTAGACTGTCTCCATGCTCTTGCATCTGATCTGTGAGTGGGAATTTCAGAGATGAGCCTCCTCACTGTCCTAGGAGCATGTGAATTATTAGCACAGCTGTGAAGAGAGCTAATGGTGATCACCAGCTCTTTGGAGAAAGAGTGTGACCTCTTCATTTAAGGTGTCTGTTATCTGCTGTGAGTTTCAACAACTGAATTTCAAACAAAATGTCCAGAATTTTCATTGTCTGAACCCAGAAAAAATGTCAAAGTCCCGCATACTCCCTTATGCAGCTCTCCATGAAAGGATTTAGGGAATTTGTAAAATTGCTATCTGTAATTTCCATTTGCTTTAGTTCTTCATTATTGAGGCCATTGGAAGTATTTTTCTTTTTGTTCTACTTTGTAATGTGATGAATTTCTGTAATGCAGATGAGATACATGGCTCAGACTATAGCTGGTGAGGGATCTGAAGTACACATCTCAATCGTACCCTAATAGTTCAGTGATGAACTTTGCTCATAAATGGCAAACATAAGGTTAAGGTTGATGTCAAGATTTGGTACCTAAGTAGTTCTCTAAACACATAGATTCTGATAACGTACTGTTTGCTGTTAGTTTCCATGGCTTATTTTTTCAAAGAATTTAATGTAGCTGGTTAATGCCATCTGTACCTCATATAAAGCACTATGGTCTCCCTAAACATTTATTTAGAAGTGTAATATGATATGCCTCAAATGTATAGGTTATTCTTTAAAGCATTATTAATCCCACACAAAATTTTTAGAAACACAAAATTACTAGAGCCTCACAGCCTTGGCAGAACTGCAACTGGAGACAAAGATTGTTCAGAATTTCTTTTCTTGCCCCTGAGGTTGTCAAGAGCGGCCAAACTGGCATTGAGTATCAGTCCCTGTAAGGCTGTCCTAATTTGCAACGTTACTGGTCCTTAAACAAGTATGAAGCTAGCAGGGGCTTAAAAATGCATTTAAATTTTGGGCTAAGTGCACCTAAAGTTGGGGAAAAAATCTAGAAAAAGAGGTTTTTAAAATCAATACCTTGTTGCCAAAATTGTCACTTTAAGACCAATTTACATTTCTGTGCCAGTGCAGTGTAGCTTTATTGGACCAGGAAGAGTAAGACATGAAGTGCAACTAAAAATTGTAGAGCATAAATCCATACAGCGAGTGTATGACTGAATTTTTTCTCTTACTTTTTTAATAAGCTCAAGCCTGAAAATGTAGATAAAAAACACTTCTTGATATGAGTGAACTTTTCTGGAAGATGTTTAATGGTACGCAAGTTACTGGATTTTAGACAGAAATATTGTGCTGAAATTTTATACTTTGGTTACAGAGAGCTCCATATATTATTGTTTATTAGCCCCTTTTGTCCTTCCAGTCTGCAGAAGAAGAGGGATTTCTGTCTCCTGGCGACCCGTTGAGGGGTATAAAAGCTTTCATTTTATTCTACTTCCTTTGAAGAGTTTGTTCCAAATTCAGGGTTGGAACAGTTTGGTATATTGTCTCTGACATCCCTGTGCTTTCACGCTCCTTTGCATAATACTCTTTATGTCTTCATCACTTGAGTCAGCCATAACTATTATGCTTTCTGAAAATCAACTTCCCTTGCTGAAATCATGGTAAAAAATACTTCTTGAATGCATAAGTAGCAGTCGATATTTCTAAGCCATGTTTGTACCCAAACCTCCTGCATACTCTTTGAATGAACATAAAATGGAATTCATGGTGGGGCAGAAGCAATGAAAGATGAGCTTTGTTAATGAGAGGTGCCTCACTGACTCTGCCTTGATTAATGTCAAAGACTGCTAATCAAAAAACTCTCTCTCATGTTCTCTTACTGACTGATTTCTAAGGATCAATTTAAAAAATCTCATGAGAATTGTATTAAAAACGGCATGAAATTCTGCCTGACAGACAGGGTCAGTAACAGAGCCTCTGATCCACCTAAGTCTCAAAAATGGGGCTTGAGTGAGAATTAAAGTGAGGCTATTACTCAGAGAGCCCTCTGATCTAAGATTAACTGTATTTATGTATTTGCTTTAAATTATTCATGATTTTCCTTCAGAATACAATAGACAAGTCCTACAAAGATAAAATGTTATTCCAAACTCATCAGGATTTATTCCAGGACTTTGGATTCTTCCCACAGCATTTTCCTTCCTCTCTTTTCCTTTGTCAACTAGAAAAAACACATAATGGAAAGGTCTTTGTGAATATCCAATTAAATATTGAGAATACATCATAACAGAAAACTTTTTTTTCTTCTCTGGATATATTGTTTTCTTCCAGTCTGATTTCTTTTCGGGTTCTTTTCTCTGTGCATGCAGGGAGGATACTTGATAAACCTTGAGAAGACTTACAGAAGTCCTATCTCCATTGAATCCCTGCATTCGTTTCAAAATGCAGGTGCTATTGCTAAGGAGCAAGGAAAAGGATTTATTTTCTCTTTCAACACTAACTCTTCTGGTGAGAAGACAGACAGAAATGAATCTTCCTTAGCCCGCTAATATATCTGTAAACAGCCATTAAAATATGCTTCTCTTTTCCTGTGTTAGGCTGATTGACAGCTTATGGGCAGAACCATCAATTCATTTGAGCAACTGAGAAAGAGCAAGTAAAATATCAAGTGAGAGCCAGAGCACTGACTCCTGATGCCCTTCAGCTGTGCTGCTGAGGTGAGGAGGAAAGATGCTCCAGCGGCCTGAGACATTTGGAATAAATGAAAGTCACCTCTCCTTCTTTGTGATTGCTGCCTTACTCCTGGAAAAAGAGGACATAAAAGGTGGAGAAAATGCACAGTTTTTCTGTAGAGGACAAACAAGGCAGAAAATATCATCTAGAACAAACAGATACTTGGAAAAAAATAACTCAGCAGCAAGTGTGAGTCAAAGTAGGGAGCTAGGCAAGAAATGCAGTGCACTGTGCATGTTTTTAAATGCAAGACACAGTAAAGACAGATAAAAAGGTTTAGAAAAAGAGAATATCAAAATTTTTCTACAGAGCTTTATCAAATTACTCCACTTATTCATATTGGTTTTTGTCTTGGATCTTTCTTTCTGTTTCTATTGTTTCTATTTCTGCTGCACTCCCTTCAGTTATTCTGGTCATTTACTCACTTTGGTTTTCTCCTAGCTAGCCTTTGGACTACTGTTTGCAAACTCTGGCTTTACTATATATCTAATGAAATTGTCTTGACCCCAAACGTTGTAGAGTGTCCTGGCAAAGGTGGTTGTTTCAAAGAAGAGAGAAAATGTGTGAGAAGGAGATGGAAGATAGATAAGTTCTAATTCAACCATTTCCATTTACCAGGGTACAGCTTTTGCAGCGGAACCCAAACACAAATTTCTTCAGCTAATGCAAAGTTGTTAAGAGCAAAAGCTTTTCTCACTAGTGTCTACTGGGGCACTTCTTATTTCCTGTTTCCAAAACAACCAGATGCTTTTCATACCCTGCTCTTCTAATAAAAATTGCTAACTCATAGTTCAAAAACTCTGAGCCAAATGTATCTCTAGTGTAACTCCCTTGCCTTATATCTGGCCCTGTGTACTCAAAACAGCTTCATGACACATTCAGACTCTTCTTTGTTCAACGCTAACTGGCATTCTTCAGGAACTATTGCACACAGGGATATTTCCTGCTGGTAGGCTCATGCCAGCTTTCTGAAGTACTTGGCAGTAGCAGAGGATCATTTGTAAAATTAGTAGCCCACTTTTATCTACTCACTTACAGCATTATTTGGTTAAGTGGCCCATTCTCTGAGAAAACTGAGCAGAGTACAATTCTGCTCTTTGTTACAACAATTGAGCAGTGCCGAAGCTTTGCTATTAAGCGTAAATGCAGTGCTATGAAATATAAGCTCTGTGCCAAGGAAAATTTAAGACAATGTATTTTTTCTCTTCAGACATACTGCTCTTCTGTTTAATTTATCCATGCAGCACAGTGGTGACTGATTTCATCCTCTAGAGAAATCTATCTAATTCCATTTGTGTAGGAACATTCAGGAACAGAATTCAATCTTACACACTTTAGAGATCTAACCTGCTTTCATTGTAGAAGCAATTGTGTACCTATTAAGTAAAGTAAGAGAGAACAGATTTCCTTCTTTTTAAATATTGGTTTCAAAATAATTTCTATCCAGGCACCCATTACCAAGTCTTAACAGAAAAATTTCAATTTCACTTAACATTTCAGCTCTGTACTCATGATGAATAGTGTTACGCCTTTGCAATTGTTACTTTATACAGTATTTGTACTAGAAGTGTCATAAGAAAGTACCAGATTTAGTTTTATATCCTGTTTGAGCAGGACTGAAAGTTCAAGTTCCATTTGTCTCCCTCAAGGTCTGCCTTATCTGAATTTGTAATTTCTGCTGAAAGAAAAGCAGCAAAATATGTTAACATCCCATTTAAATAAATACACATAATTTAATAAGGTTTGTCAGGATACTATGATCAAAAGTATTCTTGATAGTCCCAATGACATCACAGAGTTATTTTAATGACTCAAACGTAGTAATCTTAATGCTTAACCAAGACTCTTAGACCACATTTTGTCTGAGAAAGGGGGAAATGTGGCTAAGCTGGAGGCATCATGCCTGCTCCTGACATTTGTAGGCAGAATACACACAGTGTTGTTGTTGAGATCAAATGTAGTTACTTTTTATGGTGCAATCCCTTTTCAGTATTTGCCTTCCACTCCAGCCTTGCATCCCTCTGGGGTACACAAGGGGAGAAAAAAGGCAGTAACAAGAATATGGCCATTACCACGCTGCACTTCCAAAATCTCCTTGGGCTGCTGAGTGCTGGTGGCTCTATCCCCTCTATGTCCTCAGGAATTTTGATCAATTATTTCCTCTTTCACATACAATGCAGAAGAGAACTTTGTGGTATTTCCTAGATTCTGTATTAGTTTTGGAGAAAGTGAATGAAAAATGGGAAAATTATTAAGTAGGTAGCTAATACAGGAACATCATAGAACCTTTAGACTCTGACAGTCAGTCCAGGACAACTTTCTCAGGACTCCAAGTTTACTTTCAAAATACAAACAACAAAGCTCATATAAATAGGTGCTTTTAAATACCTGAAATTAAATGATAGAATATTGTCCTTCCCATGCTCTTTTTGAATATATAAAAATATGTAGTGATGAATATAATACAAGAACCTGATGAAATCTAAGTGCTGCAAAAGCCCATCATGTGCTTTCCACTATTTCAGTTCTTTTAATAAAAATACTGAGGTTTCTGGTGTAATCCACTGACCAAAGACTGTGGAAGTTGATCCATAGGAAGCTTGCATTTGATAACAACTTTTTGTACAGTGTGAGGGATATAGACAGAAAGACAAAGGAAACTGGGATCCTGGAAAATTCTAAATTCTTTAAGGATCCCATTCTAATATCCGAATGCAAGAAAAATAGTTGGCTGCAATGGAATGTTCTATCATAAAAGTTGCAGAGCTGGGTTTTCAGCTAACTTGCTCACATCGGAGAAATTCAGTGCAAAGCACATAAAATAACAGTACTGAAAGTCGTGCCCGGTGTTTTCTGCAAAGGTCCGCAAATTACTCAAACAGCTCTAAAATGGTGTCACACATTTCCTTACACACATTTCCTGCTGTGCAAATCTGTTCACCTCATGTTAATTTCCTTCTTCTGAGAATGAGCAAAGGCAACCATTAGCAGCAAGATTATGGGAAAAGATTTTCATAAACAAGTAAGCTAGCTCCAGCAGGAGTGCCCTGATTCAGTAGAGCCACAAAAGGATTCTGAAATACTTATGAGAGCTAGAATTATTTTTTAAGAGCAGTTCACAATTTTAGTAACTATGAATGTAGATTATTCCATTGACTATTGGCAAGAAGTTTGATTTCCCATTCCTCAGTAGAATGTAAGATCCAGCCACATAGAACTTTTTTCATTTTTATTAATACTCATTACTTCATTAATTGACTCATGCCTGCTCTATTGTTTTTTGGGTTTTTTTTTTTTTTACCCATAGAGAAACTAGAAGGTTCCCAAATCTAGATGCATGCAAAAAAATAAGGAAGTTTTAAGTATTCAGGTATCCTCCATGTGACAAATTTTATCATTAAAAACAAAAACAATTCCTCTTCAAGATTATGATTTTTGCTTTCTTGCTATTGGTTGTCTTGTAATGTAGTTTGCATAATCAACAACAGTTTTAGACATTGTATGCAAAATTCTTGATTAACTATGAATATTAACCTAAAATAATATTTAAAATAATATTTCCGTAATAATTTTATTTATAAATACTTTATATTTCATTTTACAGCAATATGATAACACAATAACTACTTGTTTTCAGAACCAGGACATCAGCTACTCACTTTGACTTTGGAACATTTGCATTTACTTATTTTACATTTCCTTCAGCCTCCGCAACATTTACAAAACCCTGATCTCCATCAGTACAGCTTCAAAACAGTAAAACTTCAAAACAGTGAACCACAATTACCATTAATAATTTCCTCTCCTGAAGAAGCTGCTTGGGACACAAACCCAATTAATTCTTACAATATTTCCCATGACAGATTTTACTTTTCAAACCAATCCCTTTCAGACCCTTTTCATCTATGTCTTTTATGATACTAAACTGTTCTGTGGATTCATTCTGCCTGAGTCAATTATAGGAAAGTGGGTGTTTTTATTATCTCTTACTTTCTACTATCTCTATCTCATTAGTGTTGCACGTTATTAAGCAAGTCTAAATACAGACTTGGGTGTGGGTTAACAATAAAATCAAATCAAATCAAATCAAATAGTAATTCCCTGTGGTTTTGTTAATTCTCTTAAGTGACAAATACTGAGAAATAACCACCCAGAAATACAACCTAAAACTGGAGGAGGTCTGTCTGACTGAGCAAACTCAGGAAAGGCGTTCTGCCTCAGGCTTGAAGCAGCTGAGAGATTGCGAGGAGTATATGACAAATATGTCTGCTTATTTATATCAGTGGGACTTTGATAGGACATTGTTTCCCTTGGAAAAAATTGATTTTTCTCAGCAGTAGTGAATAGAATGTCATAACGCTAAGTTTCATAAAATGACTAAAGCACTGACACCAGCCGTTTCATGAAATGCCTGACACTTTTAGGCATTTCATATAATGACTCGGTGGAACAGTTAAATAGTGTAATAGAATGCCTATAATTCCAGGAACGACTTTCAGTCATATCCTGAAATGAATGATTTCTCAAGATGACTGTAAGGTATTTATAAAATCTTCACTGTGAGCTATGAAACAGGTGCTGTAAGCTGGGAGTTTGCCAGTCAGTGTTCCAGGCCAAAGACAGATTGTTGTTGTGAAGTGGTATCATAGACTTGACGAATAGTATGAATTAAAATGTCCCTTTTGTCATTTAACCTGATGTACCTTTTGCAGAAGAACAAGTTTCAAATAATGGTAACAGCAAAAACGTCGATGACAAAGTTATTGCTCGCAATACTTTTTCGGAGAAAATAAACACTGTTACTGTCCAGGAAGCTGGCTGAAATATTTCTGGGAAAATGCATTTTTGCTGAAATATAATTTTTTAATGAAGTTAAATCTTTCAGGAAGCTGTATATTTTTGAATTAATTTTTCAGCCAGAAGATTGCTGAGGTTCAGTTTCCAAGTCACCTTCTAAAGTGTACCTGTGTGCGTGCATGCATGCATGAGATCAGAGCAAAAGCATAAGAGCTGCTGGCCTGATGTTTCTGAGCAGAAATGAATGGCACGCAATATATTCATTTTCTTAAAACATATTTGGCAAGTTCTGTCTTCATTTGCACATGAAAATCAAGTATGTTTAACACCCTAGGTTTACCAGAGAACAGAATGCATACCTTCCTGTACATTTACACCACTTACTCAAAACAGCTAAAATCCTGTCTCAGATTGTAACAACTCCTGCATGTGGCTGCAGTAGGATTGATAGCAACACACCAGATTGAAAGTGCTCTTATTGGTCAGTTAGGAGGTGGTGCACTTTTATGACCATATTTTTTAGAGATGTGATTTAGAATGTTTTCAATCAGTTACTTAAAAATGTTCGCACCTGGTAGATATTGTTTCTCTGCAAATATCATAACATCAAATGTTTTAATCAGCTTCAACTGACATTCAAAAGTGTCCAATCTGCCCATGTCCAAATAGATGAAACATTAAAACCTTGGATGTGAATAACTGCAACAACACTATTCTCTTACTCTGCAGTAATTGCATTGACTTCAGTGGATTTAGACCAGTATAAACATGGAGTGACAGACTAGTAAAAATAGCCCCCTGTGTTTCATTATCGTTTAGAAGATCTGGTTTGGATCTTCCTTTTAAATACAAATTTCTACCACAACATAGAGAAGCAATGAAAGGAAGACTTCGAACTCTTAATAAGGAGTTTTGTAATTGGCAGCAGGGCTAGAAGTAAACTAGTATGTTAAAAATATTGATGGATTACAATGTGGAAGGTGTTTTTCCAGTTCCATGGAAACAAGTGAGAAGCAAATTCACCAATCTTTTCATGAAAGAAATTGCATTAATACGATGAAAAACTACTGGGGACTTGCAGGAATTTTAGGTGATACCTCTGATGGATAATGTTTTAATTTGCTTCTGGGCAAATGTAATAGTATCATTTTACTTTTAAACATTACTTACAAAAGAAAAGGAAACATTTCAGAACTTGAGAGATAATCTTGCCTAGGTAGATATATATGATACACTGGCTTTTTAATCATTTGGAAGCACAAAAATATTTATTGACAAACTCTTATGACAGCAATTTATGTAACTGAAATGAAAAATGACAGTGCAAAAGCACACAATGATATTGGATCACATCTAGATTATAGAGGAAGCCTGACTTATTTACAACAGTGTCATAGCCCAACAGCAAAGTAGTCCTACTAAGAAATTCCACGTTTTTTGTAAAGCTGTTAGTAAACAATGTTAGTTTTATATTATACTATTGTCTTTCAAATATAAAACTTTTTGAACAAAAATTATTACTCCATATGTAAAGGTTCTCAATAAGAGAATTTAATTTTACAGGTTTTCTGATACTTCACTGACTTAGAGTTCTCAATAGAATTTTTGTTAATGTGACAATATCATGACTAATGTCTTTATTCTTGGTAAAGTGAAATCAATATGCACACATTTACACCCTTATTCACATTTAAAAACTCATGTCTTCTGTTCAGAATGTTGCCAGATCTCTCCACGTTACTTTTATTGTATTATGAACCACATTTTGAATAATCCTGCATTTTTGTGAAAAACAAAGGGAAAGAAAAAATTAAACCAGCATAATTCAGATATTAAAAATTAGTGAATTACATATTAAAATGAACATTTCTGTACATTTTTCCTTTATCAACATGGGGGCTTTCATCAGAAAACTATTTACATCAGATTCTTTTGGATATTAAAGAGGATATCAATATCCTTTATGTGGGTAATTTAGAGAATTTTCCCTTTGAATTACATATTTCTTCTACCATCAATTGATAGAGCTTTAATTCAGAAGTTTAAACTCTAAATCAGGGCAGATGAATCCCAACCTCTGATACCTAAATTTTATCCTAGGCACCTAAATTTACTTCTGAATAAGGCTCTGTGTTTAACAACTCCTGCATAATAAATTTCTCTTATAGATTGTTCGGTCTTTTCTGTCCTTAAAGCACATAATCCAAACAACCCTTGTCATCAGACTTCCTATGAATCTCCAGAATTCTGCTATGCTACCTATTGCCTGCCTCTTACTTGACCTGATCACTGCTGCTGCCTGAAAGACGTTTCTTCCTCTCAGTAACCTTTTGATAACAGCACTGAGATAGGTCTGGATTCTTTCACTGACATATTATTGCTCTTTGATAGTCAGGGGAATGCAGTTGGGACTAAAATGGTTTTGCTGTTACCCTGATCTAGAGATAAACAAAAATTTTAATAAGGTATCTCTTGTCATTATAATGTCAACATAAAAAGCTTTTTAATACTAATTTAATTGGACTATTTGTCTTTTCAGTCTTCTAACTAAGCACTATCACGGTTCTTCATCTATGGAAATGTTACATTTTTTGAGAAAGTATCACAGAGTGTTTGATTTGACATATTAAAAGATTTCTTAAATTCCTCATTCTCTCATTTCTCATTGAGAAATGTCTCTTGTGTACTACAACTCTAATTTTCATCATACTATATGCAAAGTAACAAGTAGTACCCCAGATGTTTAGACAAATGTGTATTGAGACTAGCCATAACAGTTTTTAACCACTTTGGGTTGACAACAGGTTTAAATTTAAATTTTAGGAAACTAGGATTCCATGCACAGCTAATGTTTTAAGATCAAAATTATTTCCCATCTTCACCTGGTTAGGATCCATCACTAGGGGCCAAGATGTTCACTATGAATTTTCATCACGCTGAACAGACACTGCACCATGTGTCACGGAACTCTTATGCGATTTATGCCTCCGGAAAGCAAGGGAAGAAAACAAAGTATCAGTCCTTAGATCTCACTTTGGTGCTGTTGCATGGATGATTCGGAGCTGAGGTTGCAAGACAAAGAAAACAAAAGAGAAAGAGAGGAGAAAAAGAGATGAAGAGATGAAGAGATGAAGAGATGAAGAGATGAAGAGATGAGATGAAGAGAGAGACAGAGGGACAGTGTAAAGAGAGGAAAAAGGGGTGGAAGGAGAGCCGAAGAAAGAGAGAGAGAAAAAAGAGAACGAGAGGGCCCAATCTGCTCCCTTTTTAGTTTACCTGGTGCACACCTCTAATGTAAATTTGCTTTTAAGACATTTATTCACATGAGCACAGACAGCCCTTCTCCAGGAAGTGAGCTGGCAGGGAGTGGGAGGACAACACTGAGCATGCATCTCCAGGTGGATCACGAAGTTGTCTCAGAACACCTCTGCCCCACCTCTCAGAACCCTCTCCTCCGACCACTTTTCCTTCTGCAATACTCAGAATGTTTGAGACAAAACGTGCATAGGTCTGGTCCTCTACACAACCGAACAATGTCAGTTTCTTTGTCACTTTTATCCTACACATCTTGCACAACATTTTGCCTGGCTGCATAGTAATGCCCACTTTTAACGTTTCTCCTGTGGGTTCTGAAAAATCTCTCTTTAGAATCTGGCCCCACCTGCTACCACCTGGCCCCACTCTGCTTAATAATTTGGCTTCAGGATCTCTAGATTAATCTAGGGCTCAGACTAACATCAGTGCTTACTCTACTTGAAAGATCTTAATAGAGAAATTTTTGATGTTTTTAGAAGCCAAATTGTAGGTGTGTTACATTAGCTGCAACTTTTCAGATGTTCACAGAGGGGCCAATATTTTATCTGCATGTTTATATTCTTGAAACCAGGCACAATTCTGAGCCTTAGTACAGAGCTTCTCTGCTTAAGCACATTATACCTGATGTAGCATTTTTTATTCCTACCCAGTTGGTAGATCATCATCCTTCACTGTCAGCCTAAAATAGTTGGAATAAAGAAATACGATAGAGTTTTAAATCACAAACTGGGATATGGACATTAGGGCCCAATTTGTTATATTTGAGAGCCCTAAGTGCGCTCTACTATTTACTCACCCTATGAATATGAAACTGTTGTCTTTCTTGACACAATGCAATAGCTGCTTTAGTTAACTTACAGTCTCCAGAAGAAAAAGGGGTCTATATTTGGTTACATTACTTGACTTTCATAGAAATTTTTCTTCATTTTCAGTGACTCTGACAAGCACAAAGCACCTACACTCAGTGGTATGAACTATGATGATTTAATAGACCTGAACATTTTAATAGACTATTGCTTTTCTTACTACTCTGGTTTAGGGGGGACTCATGATCACTCCACTTTTCATCCTATAGAAAAGTAAAAATGCTGAATTAAAGTAAGATAAATGGAGAAGAAACAAAATACATGAAACAAATCAGTTTTCTGAAGCTCTAACTTAAAACATTTCAGTTAATTTAGAAGACCAGACTTTATCTTCCATATTGACTGGGTACCACAACCTCAAACAACTTCCATCAGTAGATTTCAGTTTCTAACATGATACAAGAAAAATTCAGAATAATTTTCATCATCTTAAGAAGAGCAGAATTTTTCTTCCTCTTTAGTATGAAAATTCCTATTTCTAGAGGAATATTTTTTCTTGCTTCCATTCCCAGAGGACTACGCAAGTATGTAAAGAAAGTAAAATTTCCACCGTCTCTTTGCTGTCACATCTTGGAAATATTTTCTAGAGAGGACTGTGGCTGTGATTGGAGAAAGGGTGGTATTTCTTTCAGAATGTGGGCTTACTGCTGATGGAAAGATGAATTTTAATTTAGAAATGGGGTGCTTAGTTGCTTTTTCACACTATGTCATGACACACCTTTGATAGGTTTGTTGCACTGATTTCCTTTTCTGAATAGAGTGTGATCAGTAGGTAGTTCTCTTTTCTGGTCGAGATATAATTGAATCCCTCACAGATTAAGAATGAACTGCTTAATACCTCAAACATCCTAGCAAATAAAATGAATATAAACCACACCTAACAAATTGCCTGCTCCAGGCTCTCTGAAGAATTAGGCAAAATTCTGTTCACTATAGCTTGAAAAAAGCCCACAGCACCTAAGAATAATGATCTAAATTTCTATATCAACATTTAATTTATTCTGAAGAAAGCAGTCGGTCTAGTTCTGCAGAGCCTTTGCAAAATGCTGTTCTAGAGTTAGCCTTGAATTACATAAAACTCTGGTGTTCAGTAAGTATATACTGTAATGGCACAGAAGTTACAACTCCACAGGTAGACAATAGCCAATCCACCCTCTCTGAAACATGCTGTCCAGCAACAGTCTTTTGTATGACAGATAATTTAGTTCTAGGTATCCTTGGTGTTCTCATTAACTCTAAAACTGTCTCTTTCTGTATTGATCACATTTGGTTTAGGAGACTGAGATGGTAAAATTGGTGTGTGCATATCTCCTTTTGCAGTTAAATGATACAGGTACAGTATCATTTTAAGATAATTCACATTTTGAGTATGTTAAAAGATTGCTGGAAGCATTTATTAATCCCTGTTGATTAGAGCAAAATAAGGGTGAGTATACTGGCTTTGGAGTCTCAGGTGACATGAATTCAAGCCTGTAGCTGTCTTAGTGAATACTAGCAACAGAAGTTCTGCAGCTGATCTACTGAGAAGCTGTCATTCTCTCCCAGTTGTTCTTCCTTCTGGGTCTTCATGAAAGGTCATCCTATGATGTTGTGAATTATGCAAAGTGGGCAGAAGAATCAACTTGAATTTTGAGCTCCAATTTCCTCACAAGAGAGGTGATTTTGGATTTCTCCCAAAAATCTGTCTCTGACTACTGCTGGGAGAGCAACAGGTTTTATTGTTCTGACACTCAGTCAAAACCCAGATCCACCTGCATTACTAACAGTCTCAGGCAAGACTGGATAATTTAGTAATAATTTACTAATCAAAGTGATTTACTTACTCACTAATTGCCATTTGCAATACTTAGACTATTTGTTCATTAATATATGTTTTAACAGTTTCTGGTTGGGAGATAATTTTCATGATAAATACACAGATATCTTTACATATTAATCATAGATTCATCATAGGAAAAAAAAAGGAATATTCACAAACCTCATGTTTTTACTTCATTAAGTTAAATTTTGAAGCAATCACTCAGCAGAGAAGAGCTTTATCTGTCAAGATAACCTCAGAAATTCTTTAAGAAAACAGCATTGTCTTTGGGCCTGAAAACAACACAAATAATGCATTTTGTTTAATTAGACTCCACTTTTCTTAAATGAGGAAGTCATGAGTTATATCTTATTTCTCTCTTTTTAATCCTTAAAACTATACATTGCAAATTTGATTACATATTTGTTATAGTGAGTTTGATATACAGAATGAGTTTATGCAAAACAATGTGAAATATATTGAAGTGACCCTGTGGCAAAATTGAGATAAGACATCACAAATGCAGAATTTCTCCAGAAAAAGAGGAAGATAAAGAGAGAATCTACACTGACTCCCTCCCAAGGAAAGCATGGAACATGAATTCCTCACATTCCTATCCGAAGAATGCACAAAGGTTAGGAGAGCTCTGGACATAAGCTCGAGCAGGAGTTTGTGCTTATGAGACAGTCACTGGAGGCACTTTCTCTCACTCCTCCTCCTACTCTTCCCCTCCTGCATTCTCTGATGTCCAGAGAGAGTAATTTATGATGCAATCCTAACAGTTAACCAGCAAAAATTCATTGGATATATTATTTTTGTTCAGAAAATATCTTATTGTTCCTCTGAATCTCTTTTTTTTTTTTTTATAAGACCAATTTTTTGAGTCTGTGGGCTTTAAAAGTGAAATTGATACTAACATTTCAGCCTGTGTTATTGCCATATTTATTCAGAAGTAGAAGCGTCTACTAAAATATTTACTAACCGTTCATGGAATGAGGAGTCATCTGATCAGTCCTGGTGTAACATGCTTGCTAATTAAAAGTTTCGATAAATGGAGGAAGTTTCCCCCGAAGTATTTTCTCTCACAATTAAACTGAGTATAAGTAGCTAACCTCTGGCTTAGACTCACCATCCCCACAAACCAAACATGAACTCCAAGTTTGCTCAAGCAGCTAGAAGTATAGTGATTGAGCAAGATGGAAATTCAAATTTAATGACAACTTTCTTTTTCATGTAGCATATGAAAACCTATATTTATTATGGAAGTTCAGAGGAAAGGGATAAGGCTTATGATTCTCTCCTCTTGATTTCTAAGCATTCAGCTGTTTGGCCTCATATATAAGAGTCTACTAATCATTAATTAATCAAGAAATCCAAGTGGGAAAATTTATTCCTGTGCTAAGATTTATTCACTTTTTTGCTCTTGTATTTTAGAGGATTTCAAAATAAATAGATGCTCTTCAAAGACTGCAGCCAAGTAATTATTTTCTTTTAGCAAGCTTATTAGTTTATTGACTTATGCTGAAGTGGGCTTCCCACTTATTATATTTCATTTTGGGAACATTAGTTTTGAAGAATGATAGGATGATTAGTGTCATATTACAGTTTCATAATTTGCAATGTTATAGTCAAGGGTTTGCCAGCATTTACATCTCATATCCCATTGGTTCAATGGCTTCTTCCAACTTAGCTATTAAAAGAACATTTCACTGCTGGCCCATGAGTCTGTCTTTCAACAAATTAGTATAAAATTATTTCTGTAAGTTTCATTGAGGTTGAAAGAACTTGTATAATTTTTGAAATTTTTTAATATAACCAAATTTTACAGTTTTGATTGAAACCAAACTTCAAACAGCATTTTAATGGAGTAAAAAATATTTTAAAGGCAAACATCTAATATGCATGATAAGTATTTGGATACTTCATATAATAAGGGGCATAATTTATCTTTTCGTTTCAATATTCATGGAAAACATGTAGCTTGAACAAACTTAAAACTTGTCAACATCATTATGGTAAGGACCAAAACATAGTTAATGAGATTTCAGAAAAGTTGGCAGCCTTCAAAACATACACAAGTATGAGTAGCCTACTTTGTGTTTGGTAGTGCATCTTACCTAAAACGATGCAGTCTTGGTTCTTGACTAACACATTTATGGTTTCTTGACAATCTGCAGGCAAGAAGAAGAAAATTTTCTGTCTCCTATAGCTGACTCACATTCTCATGAAAAGCAAAGACACTGATTTTTCAATGCAACTATTCAGCCACTTACACTCATACATTCATACATACGTTCACTGGTATTACCATCAAAGGATAAGTGCCCACTCTCCTGGATTAGCCTGCAATACTAAAGCAGTAGCTCCCACGCAGCTGAGCCAACTGTGACATTCATCACAACTGAGCAACCATCTGCCTGCATATAAAACAGGTTTTTTACTGTAGACTAAATGCTGCTCAGAAAATTTGTTAGTTCTCAAAACACAGTCTGAATGTATTTAACTTAGCCATACTTAATGTTGTTCTGTGGAATTGAGCAAGTGTAGCCATAGCTTACTACCTGGTTGGTTTGGGTTTTTTTCTGACAAGAATAAATGTTAGGAGGGGGATTCATCCAGAGATTTAAGAAATGTGCCTTTATTAAATGCACAGGCACTGGTTATATGGTATGGAGGATGGAGAGGCACAAACAGGGCCATCAGGTTTGTTAACTGTTTTTTCAAAGACTGTTTTTATATTTCTTTTCTCAGAATGGATGAAGAGAATTCTTTTCTTGGAATGAACAGTTTCTTTATCTATATAAAGACTGAGTACCTCTTACAAATCTTCTTGCCTCTTTGTGAACAGTTATGTTTTCATCATGTCATCCTCTTACAGATGAATCAAGGTCAATCAATAGTAGAGGACACAAAAAAGAGGTATTGACAAGGGTTAGCAGGAAAGAGTATTAAACAAGACAGAGAAATGATGAATAGAGGAGAGAACAGCAAAAGCTAACAAAAGAGCATTGGAAGCATGGCCACTACTGTGCACTTTGGACATAGAGCTAAGACCACTGTAGTTTCGAGGCCATCTCTACTCTCTGATGGTGAGCTTAAGGAAGACAGAGCAATTTTAGACCCATTCCTTACACTGGGACTAACTAACAATCTAAACAGAAGCCAAGGTGGCATCTTAGCAAAAGTCACTTTCTTTGGAGTTTTTTTTCCAAGGTGGCATGAGTCCTTTATCTGTGTCTAAAGTACATTTCATGTCTGAGTTACTTGTTTCTCCTTTTTTTTTACTTTCAGCAGCTCAATAATTTAGTGAGTGCAATCAGCAGTTTGGGAGATTAGGACCACGGAAGGTTTAATTGTGATTAGAGGAGGATTTAATGAGCTTGCAACTTAACAGAGACATTACTACAGTCAGTGTCTGCTGATTTTAACGTTGAGTTCCAAGAAAACATAACATGGACAAATTTCCAGAGTGTCTGTGGCCACAGTGGATGAATTCATTCAAGTCTCAGAGGTGACAAATAGCTCCTAGTACAGGTTTTACACTCCAGCTGCAGTGCACTCACCACTTATTTTATTTCAGTAGTTTTATATAAGAGCCAACATCTTTGGAGCATTCAAAAATTAGTATTGTAAATAAATTCTACAGTTATTGTTAAATTTGATTCTAGGTAAGGGAAAATTTGAGCAAAATTATATTACACTGATTTTTTTCCTATGCTTGTTTTTGTTTAGTTTAAAGAGTTAGATGACTTTCCATGTAATTTTGTGACACCATACACTATAATAATTCAAAATTGAAGCATATTTACATTTAATGACCCATTGAATATATAGCTGTTAATTCCTTAAGCCGCAATCTTTCCTAGAATAGCTGTGCACCAACTACTCTGTGCCTGACTGGGAATCTAGTGATACAAAGCACAGCTAAAGCGTTCTGCCCCACAAAGTTGTGTAAATTGACCTAATTTTTGCATCCATTCTTCAGGGAAGTAAGATCCAAATGACAACAAAATTGCCTTATTGCGATTATCTGCATCAGAAGGCTGTCATGTCCTAAAGAGCTGGAGTTTGAAACCCTCTGGTCTTTGCCATGTTTGTTATCATTCTTTCACAGGGGAGCATGATGAGCTAGTTGGAGGATAGCTGTCCCTCCAGTGTAAGAGACATCTGCTACAGAAAATATCACTGCAACTGCTGAGCAGCAACTGCTGAGCTATGGTTTACAGTATAGGTGAGCCTAGAAACAAGCTGGTTTTGAACCTTTCTTCAGTCTCCCCAGACATCCTTAGCATTGGGGGAAACTTCTCTCACTTGCTGACTCTACTCAGGTTGTGTCCCAGACTCTTTTATTCACTATGCTGCAGCTCCGTCATAGATACAAAGTTAACAACAGCACCCTCACAAACTGTTTCTGATGACAGAGTCATTTTCCCTGAGTAAAGCTGTCATGTTCCACTATGGGGAACTGTGAGGTGTTCTTTTGAAAATGGATGGTCGGGAACGGAATGAAGTCAAATGAGGCAAACCTTGTATCTCAGAAACATTTATTGGTAACAAAACGAGTGGGAAAAGGGGTTTACCGAGCGAAAGAGGGCCAGGTGAGACAGGAAAAAAGAAAGGAAAAAGGAAAAGGACTGAGGGAGGAGAGAGAGAGAGGGGGCAGAGACAAAAAGAGCAGCAGAACCAGGGCAGTGCTGTCAGCTTCCGGGCAGCGGAGGGGTGCGCATGCTGCCTGCCCATCCGTCTGTGGCCGGGCTGGGTGTTAGGGACCCTGCGCAGCTCCCGGAGGGGCGCGGCTCCACAGGTAAGGCTCATGCAGTGGGCTCCAGACACGCGGTGAGTGGGCACTCGGCTGGGAGGACCAGGACCCTGGACAGGGTCACGGCGGCCAGCTGGATCGGGGTGACAGGGCGGGCTGTGACGGCTGGACCGGCGCTGCAGCAGAGTCAGATGCNGCGCAGCTCCCGGAGGGGCGCGGCTCCACAGGTAAGGCTCATGCAGTGGGCTCCAGACACGCGGTGAGTGGGCACTCGGCTGGGAGGACCAGGACCCTGGACAGGGTCACGGCGGCCAGCTGGATCGGGGTGACAGGGCGGGCTGTGACGGCTGGACCGGCGCTGCAGCAGAGTCAGATGCGGGCAAGGATGCGGGGCGAAGTGGCAGGAAGGCGATCAGGAGCACAGAGGGGCAGGGCAGGTGCGAGGGCAAGCCGGCAGGCAGGCAGGCAGAAGGCAGGCAGGCTGGGGCCAGGGCAAAAGAGGGAGCGAGCAGGAACAGCAAACAGTAGTGAGCCCCAGCGTACAGCAGCAAGTCCTCAGGGAGCAGCAGCAAGTCCTGACAGAGTTGGTTTTTATATCCTCCTGGCCTCTCCGAAAGTCTGCCTCCCAGCAGGGACCCACTGGTCCAGTCCAACCTTTCTTTGCCATCCATTGGTGGACACCTTCTTGCAACCTGGTTGGAGAAGCCCCTCCACAGTGTCCCTTGCTGCCTGCCTCCTGTGGGGTGTTGCCAGGTGAGGTCACCCCAGAGACAAGGCTTCCCCCACTCCTGTCTGTCTCCTGCAAGCGGCACATGTGCACCCTTCCTCCACATGCCTCTGACAGCCCTGACAACCAGAGCTGAGGCAAACTAAAATGGCTCTTCACAAAAGCTATTAAGGTTTTGGAACCTTTTGGATTTTATAATTTTTTCTTGCACATAGATATAGTGCCTTTCTATCATGTCTGAACCTCATTCCCACTGCTCACTGGTATATTTTCATGGTGGAATTAATTTTAGAACCCTAAGTTAGGCGGAGAAGAACTTCTTCTCTACTCCTTCAAAAGTATTTTCTTCTTTACGTTGTCCACAAGCATATATTCAGGAGGAATGCACCTCTAGAATCTTAAAATTTTGGCACAGTTTAGTTGCCTAGCTTAGATTTGAATCCATTCTTCCAATTATTTTCTCTTCCTTTTTCTTTCTCTAACACTTGCCTCTATAGAAAGGCTTAACTAGCTGAGAAATGTAATAGAAGTATCCATGACACTGATAAATGTATATAATATGATAACTCTCCCATTCTCCACAAAAGCCACTGATATGTTTTGTTTTCTGGGAGACTGGTATTTTCTATGTGGCTCACTGATAATTAAACAAGCAAAGATTTACATTTACAAAAACAAATATAAACATTGCAAAATGCACATATCTTTAAAATATGTACCTTGATTACCCCGTGTAACAAATACCAAATTTTTCGTGAAAAACATGACTTTCAGTCTCTATTGAAGTAGTATTCAAGTGCTATGCTGCCCGAAAAGCTTTTGCAAAAGAGACCCTGTGAAGCTACTTAACACAAAGCTTCTGTTTGTCAGGGTTGTATCTGCCATTCAGATTCATTCAGTCACTAGCTGTAAAGATTAACTAATATTTGCAGTCTTGGTCATGCTGCACGTATAAATCTAACGTGCTTTCAGGAAGAGAAGAAACACCTAACAGGTGCAGCTGTAGATATCGTGCAGACACTAGACAACATGATTATTTGGAAAAAGGACATTCTTTAGAAATAGTTGTGACCAGTATACTATGGCACTAATTCTGTTTTTTAAGATCCTGTTTATCTGCTATGCCTTATGAATGAGAAGTAGTGCCTCAGAGTTATAGAATGTGCTTCATATTTACATGCTGTTTGATTATTTTGGCTTTGCAGTCTGAGAAGATTAATCACCAAGAAATGCATCTTACCAGCATTTTTTTTTCAGAATCGTTGTAGTACACATGAAAACCAACTTTGAAATTGTCGTGGTTTGACGTAGCTAAGCGCCACGCCCCACGAAATCTGTTATTTTTCATAAAGGGAAATACAATTATATTGAGGAAAACTATGCAAGGCAAAACAGGTCCACACTTAAACAGTTAGGACATAAAGAAAAATTTATTGGTAAAAGAATTAAAGGTAAAAAGAAGAAATTAAAGTAAGAGCACACTCCCTCTCTATTTTTACCTAACTCGGACAAAGGGAAAAAAAAGCATGGATCTGGTCAGTGTTGCAGTTCTTAAAAGTCTCTCCAACATTTGAGGAAAAAGGAGTTTCCTTCTGCATAACGTGGTTTCCAAACTGTTACATGCAACGGTCTGCCTGGAAAAAAAACCTGTTGCAGTGAGAACATCTCTCCCATAGAAAATCTCACAGCCTGTCCATACCGCAGTCACAGGCCCATAGACATAGGGTTTCTGTCTTTTTTAAAGATGAGTTATTCTAGCCTGAAAACAAAGGCTCTCTACCAAATCTCTAGAGGCTTTCACTGCTTCTGTATAGCCTGGCATAGGCACTTCTCACATTTTCATAGGCTGCATGCAAATTTCCCATCTCCCCATGTACTTCAAATGGGATTAAAGAGACTAAACAGTCTGTGATGTTACAGTCTTTACACGGCCTGCAGAAAGCATTTTTAAGCTACCTGCGAAAAAAACATGCCTCCACCTCCTTTTCCCCCGCCACCATCTTGACTCTGTCCCAGGTGACTCACTTTCTCTCTCTTTCTTACCTAGGGGCCACCATGTTAAGAAATTGATCTTGTTCGGGCTTTATATTGGAGAAAGCCTCACTCATTTTATGCTGCTGGCTGCATGGTGTCTTCTTCAGTCAGCGCAAGCCGTGCTGCCTTCAGAGAAGCCCCGCTGACCCCCGCCGGCTCTGTGTGGGGCTGCGCTGGCTGTGTGGAGGGGAAGGGAGCCTTGCCGATCCCCAGAAGTGGCGCCACGTGGTCTTGGCTGCGCAGCAACTCACAGCTGCTTCTTAGCTGCCTGTTGGTTAAGGCTGATCCTGAACGCCTCCCGAGCCGGGATGGCTTTTTTTGCTAGCAGCTTTCTACCCTCTCTGGGGAAGGGGGCGGGGCCTGGCCCGGCTCCTCTGAGCTCCCGACCCCTAATGCCCATTTAACCAACCTTTCCACACGCTTTAGATATGCAAATCATGAGAAGTGTCACTGGTCTAAAAGCCCGTCAATCAACTCAGCTCTAACCTGCTACAGCAGTGTAGAACNGCCTGTTGGTTAAGGCTGATCCTGAACGCCTCCCGAGCCGGGATGGCTTTTTTTGCTAGCAGCTTTCTACCCTCTCTGGGGAAGGGGGCGGGGCCTGGCCCGGCTCCTCTGAGCTCCCGACCCCTAATGCCCATTTAACCAACCTTTCCACACGCTTTAGATACGCAAATCATGAGAAGTGTCACTGGTCTAAAAGCCCGTCAATCAACTCAGCTCTAACCTGCTACAGCAGTGTAGAACTGCCTGGTGAATCAATGCAAAAAAGCTACTACAGAAATTTATTAATTAACAATCTGTCCTAGGTTACAATATAGATGTATTTAAGTATTCTATTACCACCAGCTGTGGGCCATTAGCTGTTATCTCCTGCTATGACCCACCCCTGATAACAGACAATGGGCCATCAAGAAACCACTGCATGACTCATGGACTTATCCTATTGTGAGATGCTCTGCCCAGGAGGGAGGAGCCAAGCATTCCCACCTGGATATAACCTGGCCTAGGAACTGACTAAGGCAGCCCTGTCTGCTGAGTTCCCAGAGGACAAGAGCTACTACTGGACCTTCAGCTGGAGACCAGACGTTCCATAGGATCACTGCTTCAACTGAACTACTTCATTTGGACTGCTACCACCACCCTAACAGGGTGTCAGGTTGTATCTGACTTTGTCAGTGCTTTTCCTTGTGTTATTACACTTATTTTTAATCTTTAATCCTGACTTGCCATCTCCCACTGGTTTGTTTTCAAACCAATACACAATCTTATTTCAAAAGGAAATAAATATCAATGATCATTTCAACTGCTTGTATCCCTGGAGACTTTGGACACCAAACAATAAAAGGTTCATTTATCAGTGTTATAATGCTCTTGGAACATAACATAGCCCTATAGAATTTTAACTTTAAAGTCCCTTATTTTCCAGGTGTGGAATGGAAACAAAAAAATTCTAGTAGGTAAGATATCAATTTAGAATCAGAGAGATCAAAGTTCAAGTCCCGCTGACTACTTAGATATTTAAATTAAATGGAAAGACTCCAACAGAAAAGTTAGCACTGGTAGCAGACTTTTGCTGGGAGTTATTGTATGCAAGTCTATACATCAAATAACTTCTCCAGTCTCTTGGGTTATTTCAGGGGCTGAAGGGCTCTATTTGCTTTATATTGAAAAATCTTTGGTTCATCAGGAAGCTGGATGGGAAGCCTTTCAGATTTCTCAAAAAGTTTCACTTCATTAAAAGTGGTTTCTTTCACAGATTTACATTGTAAATGCCCAATTAGCCTAATTCAGGATTTGAGTTTTACATATCAATATAGTCTTGTCTTTCATGACAGAAGGGTCTACTCTGGGTGCTATGAAATCATAATTTCTTTAAAGAAAGAAAGATATTTCTCTATTTTGGTTGAAGAAAGGAAGAGTATGAAATAAGATATACTAATTGTCATGAAAACTTCCATAGATCATCACAGCTATGATATTAAAGACATTTTCTTCAATTACTTAAACCAATTATGTAGATATAACATTGCAAAAGCCTTTAAAATGTCGTTTCTGACTTGCCATTGTTTTCTACTTAAACTTCCTTGATTTGCATTTGATGAGAAATCTGTTCCCTCCAATAAGAAATAATTACCTGTCCTCATAAGAAAGGTGCTGTTGCTTATAAACATGGATTTTGTTGAGAGTAATTGCAGGGATTATAAATTATCTGATGTTCATGAAAACAATGATCTATCTTGTAAATTGCCATCAAAACTGGGATTGTATTCCTGCTTTGTTAGAGCTGCTTAATGTCCATGTAAAACTAAAGTAAGTATTAATTGCAAATTCTCTATATTTCAAGGAAATCAAAAAAGCTCCATACTAAATTTGACCAATGGTCTAGTCTATCAGTTTGCTGCTTTCTCTTTGCCATTTAACTGGTGTCAGATGCCATAATTACATTATAATCTGATTATAAAACAGATTTTCAACTCCGAATGTTTAACACCTGATTCCGAATGTTTAACAACAGTTGAAAGGTTTATATGCATAATACCATAATAACCTATACTACTTATTATATTATAGATGTTTGTGTTTAGATTCAGTCAGTCCATCAATCCTGCCAAACACTTAGCATTACAGCATTGGTTCAACTGGTTATACTCAAGGGGAAAAAATAATAACCCTGTTTTAAATTATCCAACTTTCAGTTTTGTTGAAAATCAGCTTCTTGTCATTGTAGGAGACTTGAAGGATCTGACTGAAAAGATTTCTTTATATTGAAACTATGAAATAAACTTTTAAGACAAAAGATAAAGAGATATTTTTACCAGTAAAGGTAAGATACTCACGTATTAAAATGGGAAGCACTACAGTCTGTACGGCTTGTTCATGGTGTCCAATTTATTAACTAAAGAATGCACAACATGGTATAAAATACACTTATCTTTAACAATGTCTAGAGACGAAAGGCAATGAAACCACTGTGCTTTTTACAGTATAAAATTTCATAGAACAGTAGAGACAACATGGTTCTCTTGACATTTAAATCAAGCAAATTATGCACTTTTTTTTTTTTTTTTTATCATTAGCTACAGGAGGTAGAAGCAGTGACGTACTACAAAGGAGAACTTAGAAACATTGCCATATCAGGTAAAGATGGTATTAGGAAATGTGGTGTTGTATTTCCCCATTCCTTTTCTTACTAAATTGCCTGCCCTTTCCACATGCCTCTCCCTTCCCCACCCCTAGTTCTAACCACTCCCTCAGGTTTCCCCTATTGGTTCCTTTACCCCAACTCTGCCCATGTACCACCCCTATGCCTTGAGACCATTAGTCCATGTGCTCTCTCCGCCCCCCTCATCCCCATATAAAACCACAGGCAGTATGTCATGTGGGGCTCTCTCTGTGCCTCTGGGGATCAGCCTGTCACCATGGAATAAAGATCCTCCGCAGTCCTCATGCAGGGAGCCTTCTCACCTCCTTTATCGCCACCATGTTGCGGAGCAGACAGCTAGCTGGGACAGCATGGGGCAGCCCAGAAGAGGCTACGGGAGGTGGCATAGCTGCTGTCCCCAAGATCACCCTGCAGAGCACTCCGGGAAGTCTATGACATGCCATGCCACCGCAGGAAACTACAGACCACAACAAGGAAAGACCAGACTCAGTGACAGATGAAGCTCGGACTGTACATGAAAGGCACTAAAAAGCTTCAACTGCTACGTTAGTAGCGAAAATCTGAACAAGGAAGGTGTGGACTCTGCTGAATGAATAGGGGATTGAGTGGCAGTGAACGCAGACAGGGTTGAAGTATTCAAAGTGTTCTTTGTCTTGGTCTTTGTTGATAAGATCTCTGCCATGGCCTGTAAAGAAATGGTTCCAAGAGAAGAACAAGCAGCAGTGAATACGAGTCAAGCCCAGGATTGCTTGAGATGGCTTGACCCATACAGGTCCATGGGACCCAACAGCCTGTAGGTGGAGGCATGTCCTCAAAATGCTACTCTCCATCATATCTGAAAAGTCATGAAGGCTGGGGAAGGAACTGCAACAACTTGAGAAAGGGAAATATTCAAAAATCCATCTCCAAAAAGGCCAGAAGTAAAACAGTCTAAAGGCCAGCCAGACTCACCTTGTTACCTAGGAAAATTAGAGCAAGTCCTCTTGGAGCACATTTCAGGACACACAAGGGAGAAGACAGTGTTTGGGAACAGTCAGCATAACTTACCAAAAAGTAAATCATGTCTAACCAATGTCAGTGGCCCTGAGAGTTGGAAGACTGGATTTTTGCATGAGAAGAGAGCCGTAGATATAATACATAGGGCAAATTTTTTGGCATGGTCTGCCACAAAATTCCTATATCCAAACTGGGATATCACAGTCTGTATGCATAGATAAATTGATGGGTGAAAAATAGATGTAACCATTAAGCCCAATGGTTAATAGGGCTCACCCGACCTTCAAGCTGATAAGTGGAGTACCACAGGGATCTTATTTTGGGCTATAACTTTGTTAACCTCTGTATTAATGACTTAGAAGAAGCAATGATATACACTCTCAGTCAAGTTTGCAGCTGTCATCACACTGAGATGACCTAGTTTATTTGAGGCAGAGGGACCTAGACAAGTGGATGAATGAGGAACAGGAACCTTGTGAAATTCAGCAGGGTCAAATGCAAATTCCTTCACTCAAGGAAGAAGATCTCTTTACAAAGATACAGGCTGGGTACTGAATGTGGGGAGCAGCTCTGCAGGAAAGGCTCTGGAGGTCTTGGCAAACAGAACTGAGGATTAGCCAGCAGCACCCTGGTAGCAGAGAAAGACAATAGCAACATGGACTATACGAGCAGGAAACCAAAGAAAGTGTCAGAGTCCCACAGAACCTGGATGCTTCTTCAGGGTCAGGGCTCCTGCAAGTTGATGACTCAGGATCATGATCATCATGGTGAGGGTTACCAGGGTCAGAAGCTACCCAGTGATGGTTGGGTAGGTGCATGATGTCTAGAAAGTTCCAGGGTCAAGCCAAGAAGTCAGTCCAGTGGTTGAGGTCTGAATCAACAGGTTCCATAGGGGTCCATGCATGAGTTGAAGACTTGGCCTCCTACCTGTCTCACTGAAGATAATGAGAAATCCTTTCCCTTTGAGGACAGTGGAAAAGTCAGCCCAGAGAAATTGTGAAGTTTCTCTCCATCCTGAGAGGTTTTCAAGACCCATGAGGATAAAGGCCTGAGCTGCCGGGTCAGATCTTTAAGCTGACCTCTGAGCAGGAGGTTGGACTAGATTTAGTTTTTGTTTTCAAACTACCATCCTACATTTTTATTAAGTTTTAGATTTTTGAATGCCTCACTGAGGATGACAATACACTTTTTTCAAGAGAGATGTACAAGAGGTACTAAAACCATACCGCACATACAACAGAATCAAGTTTGTCACTCCCATGTGCTGTACCACATAAAATGCTGAATGATTTTAAAAGCCTCAGTAAGCAAGGATGACAAAACCAGAATCAGAAGCAAACAAATGATGTCTCAGAAACAGTTGGAAGATTATTTTGAAGTGGACTTACAAATTTTATTTGTACTGTTATGTCAGATCCAGAGTTGCTCTGACTCAATTTGAGGTCTTTCATATCTTGGTCATTATTTTTCTGCTAAAGATAATTTTTAACAACATCATCAGGACAGTTGTATAACTTCATGGTTTTGCCTTGCTCTTGTTCTGTTGTGAACCGTTAACTTCAAAGCTTTGGAGGCCTGCTGTGACTCTTTTCTCATATATTTTCTCCAGGCTGAAATACTGTATTACACAATATCTATAACTTAATTTTTTTTTTCCTGTAGGCAGCCAAAACTGTTCATCACCCACCAGATGTTCAAGTTATTTATTTATTTTGGTACAGATTCTAATTTTGTAATTTGTCTGTGAACTTCTTAAAGCAGCAAAAACTATGGTAAATTAATGTTAGAAATCAGACTTCTATTTTAAAGGACAAATTTTTATTTTCAGATGTACTGATGTACATAGCATGAAGAAATATTAATGCACTTTAATTATTTTGTGTGGACAATCAAATGAATTTCTAGACATTGCAGAGGACAAAGGGTATCTGTAATTGGAACTATATTGCAGCAGTACAGAATTTTTCCATTTTGGAGTGAGCAGCAGGAACTCCTGCATTTCTAGGGCTTTCCAAAAGGCAAAATAAACGCATCTGCTGTGATGGTGCCCAAGGAAGAGAAGGTTATCTTTTGTCATGGGGTGGCTACAGGCAACTTTGTGGGCTGGAGTTTGACATCCTGATTACCTTCCTAGGAGTTCCTTATGTGATCATTTGAAAGTAACACAGAAATAAACTACAGATTCTCATCTGTAATACTAAAAATAAATGTGTGATCTATGTACAAATTTCAAATATATTCATGATTAAATACTTACCGTTGGAACTTGAAGAAAACTGAAAAAAGTGCTTAACATATATAATGTATGTGGGGATTAAGTATATGTAGGTCAGCTAATAAAAATATGGCATGCACAGTTAAACTTACCTCTAGATTTCCATTCATACAGATATGCAAGGTAGATATTTTTATTTCTAATAAATACATTAGTTGATTATTAAGTGCACTTAGAAGCAATCATAGGAGGAACTTAATGCAAATTACGAGGGCAAAATATTTTCATTCTCACTGTGTTACATGTTGCGTTATTATCAGCCACAATTTTTTGTTTACAGAAAAACAAAGTAGATTTCTATGAATTGTTGTCTGAATCCATGTATTACCAGTCTAGTTTTTAGCAGACCATCTTTTAAGAAGAAATTAGTAAAAATACTACTGACTCAAAAATAATTTTAATTTTGGTGCTTTAATTTCAGGTGTCTGGTTGCAAAAGACACTTTTTTTGAATGGGTAAATTCTCTTTTTTCCCTGAAGGTTAGGTTCAGTATGGCTACACTGAATATTTATATTGAGTGATATTACACAGCACCTACAGGATGGACAGGGGATTAGACCCAGCCAGCATGGGTTTAGAAGGGGTAGGTCATGTTTGACCAATCTGGTCTCCTTTTATGACCAGGTAACCCACCTGGTGGACACAGGGAAGGCTGTAGATGTTGTCTATTTAGACCTCAGCAAAGCCGTTGACACGGTCCCCCACAGCATACTCCTGGAAAAGCTGGCAGCCCGTGGCTTGGACAGGGGCACTCTTTGCTGGGTTAAGAACTGGCTGGATGGCCAGGCCCAGAGAGTGGTGGTTAACAGTGCTGCATCCAGCTGGCAGCCAGTCACCAGTGGTGTCCCTCAGGGGTCTGTGCTGGGACCAGCTCTGTTTAATATTTTTATTGATGACATGGATGAGGGTATCGAGTCTTTCATTGGTAAATTTGCAGATGACACTAAGCTGGGAGCGTGTGTCGATCTGTTGGAGGGTAGGAGGGCTCTGCAGAGAGACCTGGAACGGTTGGATAGATGGGCTGAGTCCAATAGGATGAAGTTTAACCAGTCCAAGTGCCGAGTCCGGCATTTTGGCCACAATAACCCCCTGCAACACTATAGGCTGGGGACAGAGTGGCTGGACAGTGCCCAGGCAGAAAGAGACTTGGGGGTACTGGTCGACAGCCGACTCAACATGGGCCAGCAGTGTGCCCAGGTGGCCAAAAAGGCCAATGGCATCCTGGCCTGTATTAGAACTAATATGTGCGGAATGTGCGGCCAGCAGGAGCAGGGAAGTCATTCTTCCCCTATACTCAGCACTGGTGAGGCCACACCTTGAGTAGTGTGTCCAGTTCTGGGCCCCTCAGTTCAGGAAGGACGTGGAGACACTTGAGCGTGTCCAGAGGAGGGCAACAAGGCTGGTGAGGGGCTTGGAACACAAGCCCTATGAGGAATGGCTGAGGGAGCTGGAGTTGTTTAGCCTGGAGAAAAGGAGACTCAGAAGTGACCTTATCACTCTCTACAACTTCTTGAAAGGTGGTTGTAGTGAGGTGGGGGTTGGTCTGGTTTTTTCTGGGCAACAACTGACAGAACAAGAGGACACAGTCTTAAGTTGCACCAAGGGAAATATAGGTTGGATATTAGGAGAAAGTTTTTTACGGAAAGGGTGATAAAGTATTGGAATGGTCTACCTGGGGAGGTGGTGGAATCACCATCCCTGGACGTGTTTAAAAAGAGATTGGATGTGGCACTCAGTGCCATGGCTTAGTTTAGTTGAGGTGTTGGGACAGAGGTTGGACTCGATGATCTTGAAGGTCTCTTCCAACCTGGTGATTCTGTGATTCTGTAATATTCAAACCCACTAGCTGTTTTTTAAAATTTTGGTTTGAGACCTTTATATGGTAAAATTCTCTGCCCAGCTTCTGCGAAACTGTTAAACTTATATTATGCATATTTATGCATCCATGCTAAGGCACTGTATGAGGATCAAGTATATATGAGATCTGAGGAATAGGGCTGTTTTCACTTCTAATCAGTACCATGAAAACAGTAAAAGGACATTCAATTCTTAATACAAGTTTTTATTAGATTGGAGATCTGAATAAACTGCTTTTGTTTGAGAAAATGAGTACATGATAGTAAAATCAATGGCTTGAAAATACCCCTACGTATATATAGCTTTACTGTGGGAATCTTTCCCTACTACACTGATTTTTGTTCCTACTGCTTTGAATGGCTTCCCAGATTGCAAGAACACTATTCTATCTTCCAGTTGTCCGTAAAAAATAGGTCTCACTTTCTGTTAACTTTGATGTTTTGCTTTTTTCTTACTTCTACTTAACACAGAAATGCCTTAACCAACATTTTCCCCACATGCTATCTCCTTCCTGTGAATCTCAGACTGTTTTTGTTTCAATATACTTAATCTAATTTAGCTATCGGTTCTCTCTAGGGAGGGCTCTTTTGCTTTTCTACTTTCTTCCAATTCTGATACACTATCCCCTTTTCCCCCTTGCATTTACTTTAGTGCTTGTCTGGAACTCACTTGGGTTTAGTTCATGACTCCTAGAGCAGATGTAGAAGAGGTGGGAACATGCAGCTGGACACAAAGAGGCTAACCTTTTCAGCAGCAGCCTGAAGCTGGGTTTCAATGTGAAATATCTTCTTTATCATCCTTACATGGCACACCAGATTTTTCTCACCGTGTGAATTTTTGATTGCTTTTAGGAAGGTATCACATCCCCACCTCTGTTCAAGTGATTGCACCTGACCCTGAGCACAACAGCCAGGACAGAACCAGCAGCCAGGCTGCCTCTCAGTTGTTCGCTAAGTCCTTTTGACAAAATACTAGCCCCAAAAGGTTTTTCTTTTTTTCCCTGATTTGGAGTAAGCAAATGATTGAAATGGATACCAATTTATACCTTGAATTTGAAGCACTACATTTTGGGATGTGGGTATTTTTCTTTTTGATACACCCCAGTAATAGGAAAAGAAACACTAATCACAACTATTCCAGGATATGAATGGATTTCTTGAACATGTTGCGTATACCTCATCTTTGTAGCTGCAGGAGTGCTGTGTTACAGCTGATAATGACTTTCACATCCCTATTCTTATGTTTCTTATGTTGTGCAAAGGCAGGTTACATTAATGAATATCAGACAGCTGCAGAAACCTCAGCAGCATTTATGTGCTCCCAATTAACTGAACTCTTTTCTACCCCCACTTCTGCTCTTCTTCCCTCACCCCACCCCAAGATCAAATTTCATTCAAAAATTGACGGGGCACACTCAGACCAAATGTTCCTTTTCTTTCTCAGATGCAGGTAATCATTTCCCCTTTGTTTATTTGCTTTCTTTGACTGTGGAGTCCTGACTCTTCTTTCCTTCTGAAAGAAAGAAAATATTTTTTTTAAATCTTAAAAACCTTCAGATTTCAGCAAGTTTAATCCTCAGGGGTGGAGATGGGGAAAGCAACAAGCAACTAATTTTACAAAAATATTGTCTTTTCAAGAGCTAATTCTGGTACTTGCTCTTACATTATAAATCACAATTCTTAATATTTTTTACCTTTCATTTTGTTGTTATGACCTTTCAGCTTAATATAGAACCAAATCCGATAGGAACTGAAAGTAACATAGCAGAAGGATGTTCTTTAAAGATGAGGAAAACTTCTGAGAGAAAGAACAAGTACAAACACGTTTGAATTAAGCAGGAAAGTTGCCACAGGAACAAATAGGAATTTCAGATAGTCTGAGAACTAGCCTGTGTCAAAGAAGGATGCTTGGCTTTCCAATTTTAAGAAAGAATGATAGCTGTTATATAGGATTTTTGAATTATTTTATGACAGCTCTATAGCAAGAACTTATTTTTCAATTTTATTCTGATATTCTCTGAAGGAAATAACCTGAACCATAGGACACAGTTGGTTGACTTCTTCACTCATCTGTCAGTCAGGAGAAACATCACAACAGTCTGTCTTCTCATAGCTGGAATAAAAATGACAGTGATATATCTCTTTTCTTGGTCCTCTGTCTGGGAAATGAAACACAGTGCTGCTGCTTGCCTGTAGTTAGTCAGATGAGAGAAACCAGTGATAAACAGCTGACATGACATGTACATTTTTCACGTATTTAGAGAAAAAGGTGTTTTGCATATGTTATATAAATATCCGTTCAATATCCATGCTACTACATACCTAAATTACAATTTTGGAAGTGGTTGCTCTCTTAGTAATTTGACTATTGAAACTAATGAGGTTTTGGATCTGTGTAAATTTAGGCAAAGCAGTTTGGCTTCTATGGCACAAATCTTGGCAATCCCATAAGTAGTTTTTCATTCAGCTTTCTATTGATTTCTGCCAGGAACCAATGCTCTCCTTGCAGAGTTCTCAGTGCAGGACAAAGCCTTAATATTTACTGTATTCTTGTGTAAACATACAGATGTAAGCTTGTGGAAATAGTCAGTGATAATAATTACTGAGATTGTAAAAGCATCTATATTTTAAAGAATAGTTTTTTTCTCATACAAAATTTTAAGTCCTTTCTCTCCTTCCTTCTCAGAGATGTTTTTAGCAGGTATTTCAAAAGTCTGTAGTTAATCATCAGAAGAAGGATAACACCTAAATTTATTAAGAAATTTTTGGGGAAGAGGTGGTGAATTTTTATCTTTCCAGTACTTATGAATTCTTCTGTAAATCAAGTGTAATTAAATGAAACAATGTTTCATATGTTTTATTAATCCAAAGCTATAGACACAATGAATCCTACTGTTTACAGCCAGTCAGGCATAAAAAGCTCTGTGTATCTGTAAGGTGTCAGTTATTAGGCTCTGAGACAATTTTGGGGTGTATGTTTCTGTATTTTCTAAAACTAAACTTTTCTGTTAGCTGATGACATTGTAACCTTTGTTTTAAGGTGCATGTCCTTCTAACTTGTTTACTCTGCAATGTGTTCATAGTCAGAATAAGCCTTAACATCTGGAAATATATGCCAAAAATGCTCTGTTGGTCTACTTGGAGCAAGTTTAGGGTGCCAAGGGAGCACAGCTGAATTTCCTCAGCTGAGACTATGGCACAGGAGTGTTGCTAAAACAGCTATGTGAATTTTCCAGCTTTTCCACAGATTCACTTTTGACTTGATGAAGGGGCTTAATAATTACAAATCATGAAAGACCAAGTTCATACTCTGTCACTAGCAATAGTAAAATCATTTCAATATCAACATCAATGGGAAGTATTGCCATCTGGTTTACAGATTATGTGGACAGAAAGATCTCTTTCAGATTTATAATCCATGAAGCTAAAGACAATAGAAGTTTTATAATGTAGAAACTCAGAGACTTGTAAGCTTTGCTGAGGCCAGTAGATCAGATGACACAAAATCTTTCTGACAGGGTTCAGCAATACTCAAAAAAGCTGAGTTTTGATTGTGGGGGCAAGATGACAGGCTGTCCAACACAGACAAGGAGTTTTTGCTTTAAATTCTAAGTTGTTTTCAATTCTTCCTACCCTCTGTTGGTTCCCCTTGGTGCTGACAGGAAACATGCAGGAACCAATTCATTTTATTATGCACAAGCTATTCCCCTGCCTGAAAGGCAGTTGCAGGGATATAAATGCTCCATTTGTTAAGCAGATGGATCTCTAAATTCATTTTAGATATTAGCAGTTGCTAACTTAATGGAAGGAGGAGAAAAGCAGAAAAATACCATAATATTTAACATCTCTCAAACGTTTCAACATGTATTATTCTTCCTATGTTTTGTCTAAAAACAAACTAAAAAGACCCCCCCCCGAAAGGTGGGAGTGGTGCAGATGGAGATCTGTCTATGAATTGTAAATGGATACTGCTTATGCACTCTCTGCCAGTCATTCTCTTTAGTGCTGGCACTTTGAAAGACACCACAAGTCCCAGTTCCTAGGTGCCTGGCATCCTAGAGATGACAGATAAAAAAATGTGCCAGATGCACAGGTAGGTGGCCCTTTTGAACAGGAAGATACATAGCAATTCTGTCTTTTTAAATTATCTATCCTTGTGTTTGTGAATAATCTAAATTAATCTACTTGCTTCTTCTCTAGATTTGTCAAGATTTTAATTAAGGTGTCTTGAGTATATATTTTATTTTTGAGTGAGCACCTGCAACATGTTTTCACTTTCAAAGATCCAAAAGTTTTCTTATTAAGGCTAGCTTTGTGTCCATAGGAAAAAAAAGGAAAGAATGAGCTTTCCACACCCAATAAAGAAGCTCAATTTTTTTTCCTAATCCATTATTTCTCTGTTAGTTCAGTTTCAAAGTTAGTAGATGAGATATAGCAATACTTCATTTCCTGAGTTTGGTGAAAGTGTAATTAAAATATTATTGCAGCTTTAAGCAGAAGCATATTTGAACTCAATAAAAGCTGCTGGATGAAGAGGTTACCCTATTTTTGAGAATCTAGTATTTAACTTAATCATTGATGGTACATCTGGCTAAGCAAAACAAAAAACAGCTACCTAGGCTTCACGTATCCCAATTAAGGCAATATTTTTAATACACAGCTTTATTTCTGAAAAACAAAAAAACCCTCAAACTGGAAAGGTATTTCAAGCAAAAATAGATCTTGACTTTTGATAAAAATTTGGATTTTTAAGCTATAGCAGGAAGACGAAATTTCTATATTATGGCATTACAGAGAAAGAGAGGTAAGATAGATGCTTAAAACTCCTGGCACTCACTGAGTCAAAAAACATAACTAACATAACACAAAAACTGTAAAACATTTTTTTCTACTGGAGTATTTTTAACTGCTGATAATTTAATTTATACCTAAAGCCTACCTCAAATGAAAAAAACCCATAATCCACAGTTATTATAACTCAATACGACAACATGTCTCAATCCACTCACTAGTAAGAGTTGCTTTTATCTTTCTTGTCATCATCACTATTTCATACAGTGATTGTGAGAGAAAGAAAATAATCTCTATCATTAGTAAATGGTCTGAGAATGATGTCTGGTTACAAAAGTAGATTCCCTGTGTCTCTAGTGAAGAGGAGGGTGATGGTTTGGTGACAGCTAAGAACTCTTTGATTTCTGATTAAGTTTTTCCATTGACTACACTAATACTGTGCCTGAGGGAAGAAAATCTTTTTAGTTTGTTTTAATTTTCACCCCAACATCAACTGTGTTTTTTGACTGTGTATTTGATTGCCTATATAGTTGAATGTGATAACAGGCAAAAAATATAAACATGGCCTGAGCTGTAAAAAGAGTTGTATTCCCTGTGTATTAATATGCAAAGGTAGTTCCAAACCTAAATTATAAAAAAAAACCACCAAACTCTTACCTTATCTCAGTCTTTGTTGCTCTTTTCTACTTTATGTGTAATTTTATTACTTAGTTATGTTAATTTGTTAAATTGGGTTATTGCAATGTAACTATCATTATGCTCCCATTCCTGATTTTCAGAAGTGCTTATGATGTCTTCATTTAATATGTTTTATTGCTGTATTATGTCAGGTATGTCAGGATTTGATTCATGATTTGAATTCGTAGCTAGATAACTTACTAAGTCATAGGCCATAGTTGTCATTTTCCATGGGCACAGAAAATACTAGCTGTCACCCAACATAAAATTCTGGTTGGCTTCCACAGGCCTTATATCTTCTTGCTCTGTTTGCTGACACAAATGTTGTCTTCTTTGTCCAGATGTTTTTGTCCAGAGTTTCGTTCTGTTATTGAGACAGAAACTTCAAGCAACTGAATGTACTTTACTTTCTGTCCTCTGACCTGCTTAAAAACCTCTCCTCAGCGTAACCTATTCATATGGCTTTTGCCTCCTCTTTTATTCACTTCTAGTTTCTCACATTTATTTTCATAAAAAACTAAACTTATTGATAATAATGAAAACATAACCTTTCTCACCTTCCTTTGTCACTTCTTTACTTTATTGTTCTTCCCCTTTATTTCCTCTGCATATTTATATATCTGTTATTCTTAACTAGTATTTTCATCAAGTTTGAAAATGAAAAATATAGATCTTCAGTATTCTTTTATCTGTCATTAATCTCAATAATCTACAGTTTATAAATTCTGTAATAATTTTCAGTGTTGGAATTTGTTAACTTCAACTCACTTCTGCCTAGAGTGTCAGGATACACTACAGTCATAAGAAAGATTTTGACTATTGGGACCTGCCATTTGCCTTTCATAACCCCTCTCACAAACCTCTAAAACCTGTCCCCATGCTTCTCACTTCATTTTCATGCAAAGTATCTTCACACCTGTAGATCCTAGTGCTTATCTCTTTACTTTCAGGTTGTGTTCTCTACTTTCCTCCCCCAGATTCTTTTTGCTGAAGGTACTTGTTTCTGAGTTCTTTCAACTGTGCTTTACTTAAATTTATTTTTTGAGTTTTGTTTCAACCTAAGCTCTTTATTTACACTTAAGAAGTTCATAGCTGTACTGTATTTCTGATTTTTAGCAACTATTTGCCTGCAATCTGAAACAATTCTCAGACACAACCCATCCTCTGCTGACCACCAAATTAAACAACAAATCATGACTGGGCATGAAATGAGCTGCGATATTGTCATTTCTGTAATTAGTTGTAGGAGGACTGTGTAAGTTTAAATATCATTATTGCCACCTGAGAAGTGCTGGTGTTTCAGAATAAAACACACTTTATTCTGTCTAGAAACACCTTAAACAGTAACCATAATATATTTCTGTCATCTCTTAGTGCCTTCTTCTCTGAACTATACAATTCTAAATTTCTTAGTCCATGTCAATTGTTCTTTCCATTTACCATCCCACTTGCCATATGCTGAATTTTCTCCATCTTACCTAACTGACACCAGCTATACAAAATGGGATTTTTCTTATTGGCTACCAAAGCATTCCATACAGTAAGGGCAATTTCTGCACCTATAGAGATCTGGAATAGCTCAGAATAAAATGGAATGGCTCCAAATTTGTACCATTATGTGTCACTGAAGATTATGTGCCTCAGCAACAGTAGATGTTTCTTCACTCAAAGATAACCTTATGAGCACGTATCTAGAGAAAATGTTTTTGTGTGGTGTAGCAAGCTTATTTGCTGCGTTATAACTGCAAGCACAGAACTCCACGTAGGCTAACCTGTCTTGTTTCACTTTAACTCTAGTCAAGATTTATACTGAAAGCATAGAAGGTTGTTGTTAGCAACTAGTATTGCTAAATTATTTTCTTAGGATCAAATCTGATTTGTCTGAATTTAAAGGTTTTTCCTCAGGTTTAGTCTCTACATTTTTCTTTCATTCAGTTGGATGTTACCACAACTGAACATTTGGAAACAAGGCTGAAAAATCTGTTTTAAATTGACTTTTCACAATTTACTGTCACTTTTGAATTTACTTTACTTAATGTCTTGCAAAAGAACAATGCCAAAATGAGCCCAAATTTCAAAACATGCACTTTTCCACCAAGACAATCAAATAGCAAAGCATGTCAAAATAGGTTTAGAGAATGAATAACAGCAAAGCTGTAAACAACAGTGCACTCCTGACAATATTCAATCTGTTCTTTACAAAAATAAGGTATCCTTAAATCAAAGAAAGTCTTAGCTTCAAAAATAGTGTTTTCTTTTTTCTTCAGAAATAAACATTGCTACACAATATATATAAAAAAAAGATCAAAGCATCTTTGAAACATTAAAACAATACATTCTACACATAGAATATTAGAAACAATGGTTTACAATAGGCGTTATTTTTTTCTGAACTCAGTATCTTATGATATTTTACTTACTTTTCTATCTGTCACTGAATGGAATTACTGTGTCTGATGTGTGATATGACACTTAGCAAACCTGTCAATGCAGCACCTGATTCAATACCATAATGTCAGCTATTAGTTATTCTGTCAAAAATATCCTATATTTAAATTTCTTAAAGAGTCTGATGAATGTTACAGAACCCTATTTGTCCTGAAGTAGGATTGAGTCATCCTTTCTGTAAAGTCACCAGTTGAAAGCCATCAGAAACCAGGTTTTCTCAAAATGCTATCTTGCTTTAAAAAAATCTAAAAATTAAAAATTAAAAAAAAGCCTAAAGTTATTGGGTGAAAGTTTGCAATAGAAATTTTTTTAGCAATTCCCTCTCCTTTCAACAAGGACTTATTCAACAAGGACTTAGGAAGTGATCTCTAAAACTAGACTCATAATTGTTTTTTTCTTAGAAAAAGGGAATTAAAACTGTGATAAGGAAAAAGACAATAGCGGAAGACAATAAATAAAGTATACTGAGAGAATTCAGCACAGCAAAAGGAAAAGCATGTCTCTCATCTTTTTGAGTTCTTTGATATTATGGTATTTTGCAGGTGCTTTTGCAAGTACTTTTACTTTCTAAAAGTACTGAAACTGTCTCTCACCAAAACAAAAATGTAATCGAGGACTATAAAATCACAAATTGTTTGTGAAATGTGAAGACATAATGATAATTTTCTATTTCTCACAGATTGAAAATGAGGGAGATTTCCATGAAATTATCAGACAGCTGGTGTAAAACATTGAGAAGAAATATGTATTTATTTTTTTCCTTATTTATTTCTTTTTCCTAATACGCAGCTCAACTGTGCTACTCATTGATTGGGTCACAGCTCATAAGAGCTAAGCAATGGAAATAAACATCAGTAACCCAAACCCAAAAGTAAATCCAAAGCAATGGAAATAAACAGTAACCCAAGGATGTGGACATCCCTAAAACTCATACATATGTTAGTTGTGAGAATATATGATGGGCAATATCATTAAAGATCCCAGAATACCTCAGTATTTCTTCCTCACCAACAATTTGTGGTTAATGTCAGACACAGCATATGAAACAAAACTGGATTTCTAAGTGGGCACTGTCTGCCTGATTCATGTTCTTATCTTACTATCCAAACCATTGAAAGACAGGTATTTTTGAACTATTTACATATATATTACAAAGTAAATACCAACTTGCAAATGAAATACTATAGAATATTTTTTGAACTGTGTAGGGAATAATCTATCTCTGCTGTTTTGTCTACTTTTTAAGAACTGTGTTGCTTAAACCAGGGATTTATGAAATGCACATTAACTTTTTGAAATCAGTTTAATTTGGATATAATTGGAGAATAAAATATCTAAATTGAAGGTGGTTTAATCTGATATAAAAACCCATCCTGTACCATCGGTGTTTGATATATATTCCCGCTAAGAGTCCAGAAATGATTTGATAGAATTTCATTGTTGCTTTCACCCATTTTAATCCTCTTCTCTTTCCTGCTTTGCAGTAAATAAGATCTATGTAAGAGAAATAGAACAAGGGTTAGTTTTCCTTGTTGTCTGTGGATGTGGATGTGAGAAAATGGGTATATCTAGTCTCAGGAGAACTGGTAATATTTGCAGGAAACAACTCGATTACCTGTGGCTCAGTGGTGAATGTTTTATTTTGATCCAGTGAAGGTAGAAACTAATTCTAAACCTCTAAGTAGTCCAGTAGAATTTATCGGGAACATTTCAGACAACAGGATTCATTTTTAGAAAAGTCTTCGGTTTTCAGTGTTTTAGGTGCCTTTCTCTTCTACCTTCTCCACTTTCAAAGATTTCACTTGTCTTTCTCCTACTATTTCCCCTAGTCTTACCCACCATGCTTCCTCATGCAAAATAAGCAATTCTTTGTAGAACTGTCTTGAAAAATACACCTGTACCAAAACCAAACTAGTTTCACCAGTATATGTTGTCAGTCCCCTAGACTGCACAAATATTCTATAAAGTATACTAATATTTTTATTTAGAAAGAAATAAATAGATGCTAACCACCTTGAAGCTTTCTTTTATGAAATTTCACAGACATTTGTATTATATGAAAAAAAGTCATGGCAATTTCTGTGAGAATTTTTTCTTTTTAATAAATGTCATGTTTTGAACTTCTGTCTCCTGTACATTTACATGAAATGAAAACATTTAAAACATAGATCAACCTATACTATCAGGAAAGCAAATATGTAAATATTGGAGCCCCCTTGATGTGTTAACATTTTTATTCATTCTTCATTTTATCACTATAAAATGTTATAGATTTAATGCATAAAGTGCCCTGTTAAATCAGAACATCAGCAATTATTAGAGCAAGTTTTAACATGTTCTTTGCCTGTTGTTTAATTTCTTGATTTTGCTTGATTTTTTTCACAAAATAATTAGCCTACTAATCATCTAATTACTGTCAATGCATGCATTGTACAGATCTTCAGCACTGTGTAAACATTGTGTTAGTGAACAGTGTGATATTTAAGATGTTTTCAATCTGACCTACTGAAAGCAAAATTTTCTTGAGATTTGTAATTTCCTTAAAGAATCTCTGATTAATTTGCCTGCCTCCATATTTCTACAAAATATTTGCTGGAGCACAGTTCTCACTGAAACTAAAATTTTCTTCTAAATTGAAACACAGGTTTGGAATTTTATGAACAGTCTTTTGCAGCCCAAGATCTGGGCAGACTTTCAACACAGTATTTTTGTATAGTCAAATCAGTGTATTTCCCTTAAAGTTTCTTAAGTTGGGATCAATATATAAGAGAAAATATCTTATAATCATGTATAATAGCTAGAATTAGAATTCTTTTTTTTTTCTTTTTTTTGGCTGAAAGGCTCATTTATTTATATGTTTATCAGAGAAGCAATTAACTTGTACACTAATTTTTTGTCTCAGTAATTTTTTATTAACATACTGTTTGTCTTCTGAAATATTTCTGGTTTTCTTCTTGCAATATTTCTTTTCCAAGAGCTGTTTGCAAATAATTTTTTTCTTCCCTTTGTTTGCTTTTAAATATTAGGGAAACACATTCTTGCAAATTCATGTTAGATATAAACCACATTTACCAATGGCTGAGAATATGCAGTAGACAGTAAATCCTACCAAACAGAGTTCCTTTTAAAAACTAAGATTTCTAGATGTCTTTGACCCTTATTTTTGGGGGAAACCAAAATAAAGAAAAGCCAAACCCCAAAACCAAAGCCCATTAAAAAAACCCCAAATCTTAAATGAAAAAGTGCAATTCAAAGCTCAGTTCACACCAGGCCAAGTGGGAAGAGGACTGGTGAATGAAAAGAAAGAATGTCTGGGCCTAAGGAGATGATGGGAATAATGAAAGGGTGAAATCAAAGGTCTCCCAGAAAACTTCAACCATTTCTCTTCAGTTGGATCGGAAGTGTCAGGAAAAGGTATGTGTGTGAGAGAAAGTGATTAATAGAAAGTCCTGGAAGCAAACAAATGCATACATCATATTATATTACATAAAAAGATGCATATACATAAAGTACTTGGAAGATAAGGTATTTCTAAACTTCCATATTTCTGCCTCCTCTTCTGTTACTTTCTTAAATCAGAAAATCCACTTCCTTACTGCCCAATAATATATTTAAATTGGATTTATTCCTTTATTTTAATTGATTTATTATATAATTCTGAGAATAAATATTGGACTTGTTGAGAAAAAAATCTTTTACAAATGTAATTATACTTATTGCACAGCACTGAAAAAAATCACAGTATTGTAGTCAATCAGTTTTATATGTCTATTATTTCTTTCTGTTAGTAGCATGACATTTCACTTTATGATGAACTGTGTAACTACTACTAGAAAAAATCCCGACATCAAAATTTTTGTGTTACGAAATGTTGAAAAGTTTTTATAAAAATTATGAAGTATTATAAATAAGGTTATATTTTTACAAAGCATAAAGAGAAATCCAATAATCTCTGCAGAAAACCCAATATAATTTTCTAACTGGACATCTTAGACATAATGTCAGCATCCAAAATGGGCATGCTATAATCTGCACAGTTCTAATTATCTTTTAGATGGCTTTGCCTGGTATTGATTGCTGCACATATTTCTCAACAGATAATAGTGATTTAAAAGGATAATTCCTAATTAGGCCTGTGAAATATTTGTCTTCACACTTATTACCCTAGTTCTTATAATTAAATGACATGATGTTAAATTTGCATGCAAACTTACATCAATAGAAAGCATAAAATAGGTATTTACAGAAAGCAGCTCTATATTCACAGCTGTGATATGAGGATAAAAAAGGACATGTGATCCTGATGAATCCTCTTTGGTGCAGTCAGTGCAGATTTGTGGTCTGGGCAGGCAAAACTGTACATTGAGGTTTCTTTTTTTTTTTTTTTTTTTTTAAAATGTTTTTCTTATTTTCATTTCATGCTTATATTATGGGATCCCAAATGGAGAGAGCTCTTTTCCCCATCTAGATTGATGACATTCAAAGAGAACGCAATTAGAGGCTTAGTTTCACTGAAGGTCATAGAATAGCAGGGTAGTTCAAGGGGCTCTGCTGTATTTTTTCCAGATCTCAAGTACAAGATAAGTATAGAAGATTTATTTTAGTGGCTAAGTAACTAATTATAATAATATCTAAACAGCATTTGTCAAGGGGTTAATAAAATTTTGAACGGAGCTACTTAGTTCTCTTATGTTACTATTGAAGCCTAAACAATTTGGCCCTTTTGTTCCTATCTGCCTGTCTTGGGTTCAATAAGGATTCTTGTCACCCGGGTATCCTTATTCTTCTCCCAAAAATGAAACAAAAGTGTTTCTGAATTAGCAAAATTCAAGTAGCAAAACAAACAAATATACATTCTGGTATATGAAAGAAGAATCTAGCAGAAGAGACAGAGAGAGAAAACTTTGTTTTCCTCTTTTGTGTTGTGATAACATAAAGTTTTTATGCACTTAAGATTTTTTTCCCACATGGTTAGATTGATCACAAATCATGCCATAACTGATGTTAGTGTAAGCATATCTTCCAATTTTTCTATTTATCATGTTGGCCTTCCTTTTTATTTTTCAACTTTGATAGGAACTTTGGTGAAATGAATAAACCAGATCCTAAAAGGAGTAACCTGGCTTTGTATTGCTTGCCACAAGAATACAGGAATGCTTATTTCAACACCTCGAATGAAATTAGCATTCTCGAAATGTTTACTCAATGAAGACTGAGAGTCCACATCATTTATAGAGAAGTGTTCTATTAATTTTCTGATTTGCTCCTTCACAGGAATAGGGGGCATTTCCAATTCTGACCTAAAAGAAGATAACAGCATAACTAAAAAACCACTGCACACCTTTTATTTTACCATCTAAATTAACTGTGGCCACCTGGTGCTTGTCAGATTCAGCAGCAGAGCAGATCCTTCTGGAAAACAATACCCAGAGACTGTTGGAAGAGACAGTAGGACAGAGTGGAATGCCTTTCTTAGAAATTTCTCGTCTGATTGCCGAAATCACACATTTTTATAGTGAAAGGAGTTAGGATTAAACTGGTCCTGGTTTGAATGACTGCAGTAGTTTTTATGCTATAGTACTACCAGAAAAAACCCTTTTTCCTTTATTTATAACCAGGGGAGAAAAATAGGTGTGATTCCTGTTGTGCTTTAGTATTTCACCCTGAAACTGTTGGTTTCTATCATAGAATAAACTTGAAACTTTATGTGTTCATTTAAAGTGAAGACAGGGATTTCACAGAAACAAATTAGTCCATGTGCACTCTATAAAGCATATACAGAGAATTCAGCATATTCTGAGCATATCACATTTGATATATCTTGTATGAGCTAAGCTCAGCATCCCTGCACAGACTGCTGGTGTTTTGCAGCTCAACTGATACATCCTAGATACGTTGATCTCTTGTATAGTCATCACATTAATAATGTAATTAGGACAAGAAATGTATAAACACCAGTCAAATTCAAATGTCTTCCAGATCCGTCCAGTCAAGATTTCTTAGTTTGTTAAAGAAGAACAGGCCAATGTTAGAATACTGTAATCTTACTACTATTATAGTTCTGATGTCAACCACAGCTACACATGATTACGACCACACATCCTGGTATGTCACAGTTTCTTAGATAGTGAAAAATGCACATTATCGTCATTTTTGGAATTAAAAATATGACTAAATCAAGTGAGTATGGATAATGAAAAATTGAGGTTCTCCTTGATGTCTCTGTTTGCTTTTATATCAGTGTGTTCATAAATTTAACCAAATATGTAAACTCAGTCCCCTGACAGAATTATAATTTGGCAATTGTGATGGTCTCTCTAGTGCAAAACCATCTGTATTTTTCGGAGGAAGTGAAAAAGAAAACACAAAGTAGTTATTTCCCTTTCTAATAACTCTCCCAAGCTCTGAAAGCTTCTGATAAAAGGTTCTATTTTATTTCTAGATTTATTCCTGGACTTGGAGAAGGCACTTGTCATAGCCTTGGACATTGATCAGAAAGAGCTAAGAAAAGTTGACATCACAGTGAAATTAAATTCCTTGCCATTTCTTGACAGAAGGTGACATGCAAGCGAATATATTTCTTCCATTTTACAGGATGAAATTTTCTGGACATTGTAAGGATCCAATGCACAAGGAAAGTCCAAATCCAAGCTACTTAAGTGAAAAGAAAAAGGTAAGTCATATGAGTTGTTGCTAGATGTTCTGTGTTGCCATATAAGTATTTTTCATCAGCTGATTGTATTCAACTGAGTTGGTTTGCACTGAATCTTTTGTAACATGGGACAAAATGCGTTCAGATGTTGAGGTTGTTGACACTTGACATAATATTCAGGAAAACTTATTAATTTTCATTACTACTCATGAACTCTGTAATGTTTAGAGATATTTTTCCCTCTAACCCTAAACTGCTATGACTGAAAAAAAAGGTTACAATGAATCTATTTGGCTGCATAAATTAGATAGTCATATGATTATTCTAGAAAGTAGAGGGTAGGAGTTATGTCCTCCCATAGGAAAGAACACAGGAGGTATGTGTGTCAAGTTCTTTGTTTTCCAGTGCCTATCATGCCATTACCTTCAGTCTCTAAATATTATTTTTAAAGGGAGGATTAAAGTTGGAAGGATAATAAGAAACTAAGGGTTCATAAAGAGTCCCTTCTCCATCTGGTTCTTAAAGAATAAATTAAATTCTACAGAAATATCTGACATACGCAGTGAATACTCACTTTTTCTAGCGTTACATAATACCAAGTATTCATCTTATGATTTTCCTGAGGAGAATTTGAGATTTTTACCCTAATTTACTTTAGAAACTCTATCAGTGTGTTCATTCTAGACTCTTAGTGTTTTATCTTTGGATTTTACCTGGAATTTCTGAACATAATTGAGTAAATGAATGATAGAATCGGATTTTACCTGGAATTTCTGAACATAATTGAGTAAATGAATGATAGAATCAAAAATCCATCTTGCTCTCCTGACCAGAAAGGGTCACCTTTCTTCTCAGAAGTGAGAGAGAGTCCCTTTCTCCCACCCCTGGCAATGACATAAGATGGTATCAAAAAACACAATGTCTTGTCCATGCCCCCTACTGCTGATCTGGGCTGGAACCAGGACAGATATCATATATAAAATACACAATACTGTGTTTTCCCTCCTTCCATAGCTCTAAGAGGTTTTCCCATTTGAAAATTAGTTCAGCACGGTTTTCAGAACACAACGTGACTGAAATATAATCGATACATCTTTTTAACCAAGTTACCAAGAAGCAGAAAGTTATACCATGTCAAGTGAGCAACTTGCTTCATGAAGTAAAACAGTCACTTAAATTTTTATATTACAGGGTAGCACCTTTTGCTCAGTTACATGCCTCAGATGACTTTAGATGAAAATTGTTATGCTTTAATAACTGGCTTACTGCCATCTATGTTAAGAAATATGCCACCATTATACTTAACATTCATTTCATGGGAAGTACTTGTGCATACTAGATGTTATCAGCCTTATCATAACTCATTCTTCGTAAATCTGAATAGTAATTACACTCTGAATACTTTTGTGAAAACCAGGATAGTGTGATTGAGACTGGGACAACCATCAGCAAATGTTATCGACACCCAGTATAGGCACGATGTAATTCAGTCTTTATTAAGGTGGGTATGTATCATGAGATTAAAAAAAAAAAAATCTGATGCAAGAATAAATGCAAAGCTCATTAATATTTGCTTGCTTCACTATTTACAGAGAATGCCTACTAAAGGGACTTTTGTAAGCTGATGTCTCAGTGAATGACTTTTTACTTGCTAAATTCTTCCCCTGTAGAATCAAGGTGCAACAGCATGCACATTCTTAATTCCAATTCACCTATGCACAGTTCTAGTCCCAGTTCACCTTCACTGAAAGTGACTGTGTAAGGGAATATGTAAGGAAATATTTGTAGGTGTGTGACACTGCAGGGGTAGCTGGCTTAAAATATTTCAGATGCATGTGTGTGTGGGAAGGGAAAGTTCAGGGCTTGCCGTGGTGAGGTGATGAGCTGCCCTCTACACCCCACCCCTAGAGCCAGTATCCCAGCCTGGCAGTGTGTTTCAGTTTGAGACAAGTTTAGGGGGAAACACTCTGGAAGGAACATCTCCTCCCCAGAAGACAGGTTTCAGCACTCCCTCCCCCACTGATACAAAAGAAATTTCGTGGATGAAAGTGAAAAAAACTATTTATTCAACAAGCAGAGTGCTGGTAGGGCAAAGAAAAAATATTAGTTATGTTAGATAATAAACCTCCTTGATGCAGAGAAAGCTGGTGGATTTAAAGTTCTGTCTGTAGCTGGCTCGGCCCCTCCAAAGGTCCAAGGCCAGATGTGGCGTCCCCACAGCCTCCCCGCTGGTCCACGGGGTCCAGTGATCTGGTTCTTGGATCACAGCTAGGCTGAACAGTTCCATAAGAAGAGGAAGAAGTTACCAGAGGATTTTGGTGTGCCAGTATGGGAAAATTTCTCACCTCAGCTACCAGGCTGGCTAAAAGCAGGAAGGTGCTGCCTTGGCTCTGCAGCGGTGAGAATGTGGGGGAGTGTGTGTGAGTCCTTGAACACAAACCGCGCTGCAGAATTCACCTGGCTTCTCTTCTAGACCCAGATTAAAGCTGCGAGACCCATTTCTGGGCAATAAGCAAATGATAGGGAAATACAGTGTTATCATAAAATCAGCCCAAGACACAGTGGCTGCCAATCCCTGGCACAGCAAAGTCAATGTCCCACACCTGCCCCTGGAGCCTCCAACCCAGGTCCTGAGTGGCCGAATGACCTGAAGTCCCACCTGGGGGAAGGCCAAGGGGTATTTCAATCAGAACATGCAACAAACGCATATATTGACTCCACCTTCCCTTGGAATTTCTAGCAGCTGAACAGCTCTGGAACCAGGAATGGTAGTAATGTTTGTTCTTTTCTCTCTTTCCTCTTCTTCTAATTCCGCCTTCTTGGAATTTTTGAGTAACTTAAAATCAAATGGGCTTAGACTTTGCTGAGTTGAATGGGCTAAGCTAATACTTTGAGAAATGTTTTATGTTGATTGAATGGTGCTCAAAACTTTCTGCCATAGTTCTCTAATTTTCTGAAGTTTCCAGTAAAGTTTTTTGTTGTTTTGACCCTTTGAGAATATCTTGTTGGTGTTTCTGCCATGTGCCTAGTTCAGAGTACATGAACAATTGTAAGTCCTTTTAAGTGTGTAGTTGATGTTTTGGGGCCTAACAGTAGGAAAGAACCACGTTCACTTGCAGTTCATTCTTATATTGCAAGGAGACTTGCTACACCAAATATAGTGGAAATCTTATTTAAAACATCTACTCCACAACCTCCCTGTACAACCTATGCTAGTCACTCTCACAGTACAAAAAATAGTATTTTCTAATGTTCAGACAGAAACTCCTGTGTTGTGTATTGACCCCCGAGTCAGTACTGACCCCTGAGATACACCACTAGTTACTGGTCTTGTGCTAGATGAAGCCAATGATCATCTGGTTACTCTGGGTGCAACTGTTCAGTCCCTTTTTAATCCACTTCACTTTCGCTCACCCACCCCATAGTTCAACAACTTACCTGTGACAAACTTATGGTATATTCAGTTTGCTTAACTGTTCTTAAATATTTACATTACCTGGGATCAATTTGCTGTGAAAACATATAGGGAATCATATAAGCGAGAAAGCGTTGTGGGAGGTTCATCTGGGGTCTCTGTTCCCTTGCTTGATTGCTTCATTTAAGCTCAGGCCCTTGCTCTGTGTCCTTGTGTGTACCTCTGCCCAGCACTGCACCTTGCTGTCCCTGATCCGGCATCACTGACTTGGCTTCCTGGGCTCCTTGGGTCCTGGATTGGTCTCAGACTTGCATTCTCACTAGGGACATGATAAATGTTGTCTGATTTTCTGGTCCCTGACTCTTCTCTTCATAAACACTTCTCTTTAGCAGCCACTTCCAAGATTTGTAAAGCTATTGTAAACAAAATCATATTCTGCACATGAGAGAGAATTTATGATGCACTGGGCTTGTGTCCTTTAATAAATATTGTCTAGATGTTTGAGCATTCAAGTACTGCTTTTACAATTCTCTATGGAAAAAATCCCAGCAAAGTGGCCGTTCATGAAAAGGGCCAATATTTCCAAACATTCAGATGTCTAATTTAATTGGTCAGGTTTTTGAAAAGTGTAGGTGAAATGGTATCAAGCACTGTCCCAGCATATAACCACAGAGTACTGTGACAGATTTGAAATTCAGATCTTTTATTAAGGTGTCAATTAAAGTATAATGCCTGGTTTGCTTGAGTCAGCAGCAAATATTTTCTGCCTGGCACTAAAGTCATATTGCCCTTCTCAATCGAAAGTTAACAAGCAACACTACTTGATAAAAGAGAATCTACCTGGCATTTGATTATAAGGAAGAAGCAGCTGTTGTAAGAGTGAATATTCTACATAAGGTACTGAAGGTCATTGTGATTTCCTCCATTTTATTAAGGGAAAAACCTGAAGCAGAAAATGACAAATAGTTTGCTCAAGGTTATCTGGCAGTTGCAGATCTACAAATAAGCTTAAGCCTTCTTAATCTTAGAAAAGGTGAAGAAGACAAGATTGCTTTCCTCATGAAATGTCTTGCACCTTCATTGGAAGTATTTCTGAAATAAATGAGAAAAAAAGAATATTTGTTAGAAATTAGGCAGTAATTTACCCCCTGCCCACCCAAATATTCTTTATATTTTTGAGTACTCAGTAATTAATTATTTTGTTTTCTCTCTCAGGCATTCCTTTCTGGGAAAAAAAATTTATTTTTTAGAAAATGTTTACTATATTTAAAATATTTTTCAATTTGACATGCTAGCTGTAAGAGCAATAAGTTGTACTTGTGACATTTTCATAAAAAACTCTTCTTGTTTATATAGACAAATACAGTGAAAGTGTCTGAAAGAGGCTTACTTTTTTATCATTTCTCTTGTATTTAGAAGCTCAAATTATAGTGAGCTATAATTTGACATATACTTCATTTTAATCAGATTTTAATCTGATTTTAATTGGGAATTTAGAAACATTTTCTTTATTCATGATAATCTAAAGAAAAAACTTAGAAGAAACTAAAGACTTCTGCCTCAGAAGTTGAAATAATTCTTACTGATGTCCTTTATGCTTGAAAAAAGTATCTGTTTTGGAACTGCTGAAGAAAGTACTTAAATCCATTGTCTGAAAAGTAGTATTTTTGGGGCTTTATATAAACATTTGGGCCTATTTTTAGATCTGAAGTAAAATTATTTCTTTTCCTGTCTGATTGTCTTTCTACCATTCCCATCTTAACCATCGGTTCTGGGTTCTTTCCCTCATCTAAACTCTTTTCTAACATACTTTTTTTTTTTTTTCAACCACAATGTTAAGCTTTTCTGTGCAGGAGTCAACAGAAAATGTGAATTTCTTTCAGCTATATATCAAGGACCACAAAGTTTCCATTCTTCCAGGCTTCATATTTTCATGACATTCAAGTCCAGTATCATAAACTGTGAAGAGCGTACGATTTGATCATCTGAAGGTGCTTGGAGGTATGGTTTTAAAATCATTCTCAGGATTCTTGCAGGAGAATGGCTTATGAACCTGAGGTAGTTTCAAGCAAAAGTTTGTGCATATGCACTATACCACACAAAATTTGGTGTTGTTGGGAAGCATAACATGGACATATGAGTTTATTAAATATTCATTAAAAGTTTTTCATGCGCAGATCTTTGATAAATATGCCTGATTCACTGTGCATGCACTGAAGGGTTTCTGTCTGCATGGATAGTGTACATATTTGGCATTATTGCATGGTAATTCCAGTTGAAAAAAGGGGAGCTAAATACATTGAAGACTTAAATTACTAACTGAAGAAATTTACTTGCAGTCCTGAAAGATATGGATGGCATCAGCTTCTAGTTGCCTTATCATAATGGCTGTCAAGTTCCTAATGAGATAGAACTTCCAGGCTGAACAAACTATATATTGGGATCACCTCACACAACTTACTTTGTGTTTTGAGTTTCTCTGACATCTTTATTCTTTTTTCTGCATGTATCTCTATGTTCTCTAAGCAAGAAATTTGCAAAGTTCTACTTTCTTCAACAGTGTCTGCCCTATCTACTGGTAGAACACTTCTCAGATCACTGAGCTCTCCAGGCTTCTCTGATCCTGCAGTTTCTGAGATAAATACTACATGAACACTAGTCTTGCTGACCGTTTTTATCAGAGCTCCCAAATGAGAGTATTACTTCTTTTTTCTCCAAAGTCCTTTGTGTATCTGCGATTGTGTCTCCAAAACACTGGAAGCAGGATTATCAGTTAACAGGAAAAGTTGGTCAGAGGTAAAATGATGAAATAAGACACACTGAAAATATTGGAGACAGATGATGGACTCACTGTAAGGGCTAGTGAAGGATAAAAGATGCACTTTTGAGTACCAGCAGAGATTAGGGGAAACTGCATTAAGTTGATAACATTAGTCAAAAATTCACTGATACATCTCAATTACAAATTGAAATTTGCTATGCAAATAATTACAAAGCATTTAAGAAAATTATATCTAAACCTTGAAACTGTAAACAAGAAAATGTGTAAAATAAACTAATTAATACTCCTTTTTTCATTGTGATTTCAATGACAGTGAAGTTCTTTTTTTCCCTTTCAAGCAGCTGAACTTCAAATCCTTGGAGAATTGACTCTGAAGAGGTTCTAATGAGACCTGTACTGTACATCAGTGTTATGAGTTAATTGAACAGCTACTGGGAGATGTACAATAGTAAGCACAGGTTTTGTTTCTGGAATAATGTACAACTTGTATACTGTTACTGACAGAAATATGGGTAATTTTTCATGGTGATTAGGCATTGAAAACATTTAACTAGTCATTGAAAGGTGAAACAGAAAGATCTATTCAGCCCTCAAATTTTTTTCTTAATAGGGAAAAATGAAATAAACAGACATTTTCCCATCAATAGTGTATTTGGAATTGTTCACTCAATATAGACTTTAAAGGGGCCTGAGGAAAACAAGATCACTTGTGATGATCTCTATTTTGCATCAAGCCTGACCAAGTCCTAAATGATTCTTCCATAAGACTTACAGATAATATATTACCAGTCTCTTCATTAATACAGTTCTTTCGGATGATGACACAGAAACAGAAAAAGCCTGCAACTCCACATCTGTGTGAGACCTGTGATAGTAGGTTGTTTTCATTCACTTCAGTTTTCTGTTTTAACAACAGCATACAAGGTATTATGAAAAATAAAACTGAAAAAGTAATGCAACAGCACTGTTCTAATTTTTGTTCTGTTTAAAGCTCTTGTTTACTTTTCATTAAGTTAAGCAGATAAGGAAAAAAAAGGAAAAAGACATTGCTCATGTTAAGGTTTTACAATTACTGTCAATGATACTGTCTTCTTGCTTAGGTTCAAATTAATGTGAAGGAGCACATAAATTTATATTGAAGCTGAGGAACTAATAGGGAATTCTCTGAGAATTCCTCTAAAGTAAAACATAAATATTCATGGAGTGAGAAGTTTTACAATGCTGATATGGACCATGCCATGGTAAGCATTCATCAGAGCTTTGTATTTCCAAGACTATAGACAGCTTTTAAAGATGTGAGATAAAGTAGGATTTTGGCTTCTTGGCTTTTTTTTTTGTTTGTTTGTTTCCTTTTGAATGATTCATAGCTGTTGTGCCAGTCTATCCACAAAACCAGCCTTACTGAATTATACACATAACTGTAAGTATTCACAGAATCAGGCTTACATAAGAAAAATGCTTTTATTTCCAATTGCTTGATGTGACTAAGTGATTCATTCAGCCCATGCATAAGTGAGTTGATCAAATTAATCTCAAGTATAAGTGGGTGTAAATCAAGATAAGTCATTGGAATTGCACCAACTTTCACAAGTGCTGAATTTCTCTCACTCTACCAAGGAGTGGTTAAGGTTGACTCAGTGTAAGTAGTTTACCAACATTGATCCAGATAAGATAAATAACACATCATTACATAGAAAGCTAAGAATATGTCCTAGTTTCAGCTAGGGTACATTTCGTTTCTTCTCAGTACCTGTTACAGTTTTGGATTTGGAATTAGAATGGTGTTGATAACACAGGGATGTTTTGGGGTTTTTTTGAGTTATGTTCTTCCTAGGTCAAGGACCATTTCTTTCCTTGTCTCATGCTCTGCCAGTAAGGAGTTATGCAAAAGAAACTGGGTGGGAGCACAGCTGGGACAGGTGATTCAAACTGACCAAAATACAGAACATAGAGAACATCATGCCCAGGATAGAAACTGGGGGAGAGTTACCCAGATAAGGGGATCAATCCAGGTTCAGGAAGGGAGAATCTCGAATCTTTCAATGCATGGTGAGCAAGTGCATCATGCATCAATGGAGTTTTTTCCCTTTCTATTAATATTAATATTACTATTATTATTAAATATTACTATTATTTACTATTGTTATTGTATTTGACTGTATTTTCAATTATTAAACTGCTATTATCTCAACATCCATGTTTTACTTTGATTCTCCTCCCCATTCCATGGGGGCAGGGGAGAGAGAGAGAAAGGGTTAGCAAGAAGCTGTGTGGAGATTCATCTCCAGCTGGGCTTAAAATCACAACAGAATATTTGCAGAATTATAGGCTAATATCTGAAAATTCATAAGAAAACACACTTTTACCCATAACCATTAGTTTTAGAGGCATTGTTCAATCTTAAGATCACCAAAAAAACCAAAAAAGGATGCCTTTACAATTTGTTTTTCTATGCTCAAAGACTAGGATTTGCAAAAATAAGTAGCCATCAATTATATGTCTTACGGTTTTTTCCTAAGGGTATTTAATTTTTCCACTCTATATTCTCCCCTGTGATATACACTGAAAGTGTGTCTGTGCATGCATTATGCAATATGGGAAAATTTGTCTCAGTATTTAGAGAATTGGGGCCACAGTGGTAGAATTTCTTCTAGAAATGTATCTGGTTTAGAAGAGTATCTGGTTGTAAAATTCTAGAAATAGGTTAATGAACTATTGGCCTTGAATGTGAAATTGTGCTAGCTACAGGAAATCAAATCTGATTTTGTTGACATCAAATTAAATTCACCATGATTGCACATATTTTTTCTTAAGTTAAGGAAGGGATACTTCTCAACTTATAAAAAAAAGAGAAAAATTTTATCTCCATGTATTCAAATTTCAAACCAAGAGAGATTTCTTCTGTGTTTTATGATAGGAACAAGTAGTGCAACAGAAACAATCTGAAGGTTCTAGACAGGGAGAGAAATAATCTGTGCATGTTAATGTAAGAAGCATATATCAGTTCACTCTACAGTTTTTCCAGATGTATTAATTTCCCAGATGATATTGTTACATGTTTTCTATTACTTGCTGAGGGAAGCCAGTAGCTGAAAAATATATTTACAGAATTTGCATTGAAGAAATTTTCTTCCTAATATTGTAAAGTAATTACTTCTTGTTAAGCAAGTCTTGAGGCAGAAAGCTCTAGATGTGATGCTATGTATAAAGATAACTATTGGTTAGCATGAAATATGCATTCATTCTATTAATGCAAAGTGGTAAGTAAAAGAGAAGTCTATCATAGTGGAGGCAAGGGTAATATTATATAATGCACATGTCTACAGAGACAAAGTAATTGTATTGTATGCATTGAAAGCAAGCCTTCCCTCCCAATTAGAGAACTTTTCTATTACAACATTCTGCTTACAAGACTAGAAAGGCATACCTTTTATTTAGTACCTAGNAACCCCCACTGGACTTTCTGAGGAGGACCAGAGCTTTTTCCTACAAGATCACCGCTTCAACAGAACCTCTTCAAAGAGGACTGCAGCTGCCACTTAATCGGACTGCTACCATCACCCTGCCCGGCAGGTGTCAGGTCATACATACCCTGACTCTGTCAGGTTCAACTCCTGTTTCTCCGTTATTGCTCTGTTATATATATAGCTATATATATATATTAGTAAAAGAACTGTTATTCCTATTCCTCGTATCTTTTGCCTGAAAGCCCCCTCAATCTCAAATTTATAATAATTTGGAGGGAAGGGGGTTGCATTCTCCATTCCAAGGGAGACTCCTGCCTTCCTTGGTAGACACTCTGTCTTTCAAACCAAGACAAACATATACTTCAAAAATATTGGACTGGCAAAAAGTGGGATTATATGCACAGCAGTGATCATCAAGGGCATCCAGGAAGAGGTTGCCACCCCTGCTGTTAGCAATGTGCCATCCTTTTTCTGCAAGTGTAGTGACAGAGCAGAAGGGAAAGAGGAACATATGTTAAATCAGCCACAGACAGCTCAAAGATACATGGAGTGAATGAGTTTACAATACAGACAGTGAGGCTATTTTTTTCCCCTGTGGGAAGAGGGGGCCAAGATGTGGAGATGGTCACCTGAGAGGTACAACACACATCTGCGAGAGGCCCATGGGTGTCATGATCTTGTTACTAAAGTTCTTAGAAATCCCTCCGCCCGAATAAATGTGCAAACAAGACCATATGCCAGTGACAATAGTATGGTTTAATTTGACCATTATGAGTCAATATGAGAGAGAGAAAGAAAGAGAGGAAGAAATAAAGAAATAGAAAATAGGTGGGGAACAGAAAGGGAGTGACAGGGACATAATAAAGAAATTATCACCACTCTGTGGATTCCAACAGTGTTCTGTTGATCCTCTCCAGCTGGTTTTCTTGGTGGTGAAGGTCGTCCCGAAAAGCATAGAATCCCATGGGTTAAATAATATATGCTCAGGATAGGTAGGAAAACCCCGGCACCTCCCTGGAGGGAGGAGTTTGCCATTGTCTCTTACAATAGACCCCAGATTTGTTGCATCATGTGCAGTTCTGTGGTGCAAGGCTTCAGGAATGACTGGGGGGCACTTCAGGGGGCCTTTGATGGATTAAGGCACTCCCTTAGCTGCCTCTCATGTGAACGTCCCACGGATGTGGCCTGTGGGGTTGGGGTTTTGTGTCAGTGATTGTAGAAAGATCATAAAACATTCCAGTGTGTGGTCAGGATCACTCCTTTATTAATTCTGAAAGGCCTAACTAGAGACAAGAACGCAACTCCACCCACCCCGAAAGAAATATACAGAAATGAAAAATCTGTGTCTGACCAAAGGTAAAAATAAGTTTTTTCCATTGAAAACATTTTTTTTTATTGTGGTAACAAGACCTTGAATCAAAATAGTGCCTACTTCATTAGGTAAGAAATGTACTTTTACTCCTTTTTAATAGATAAGTCAATAAACATAAATCTCTACATGCTGAAGCTAGCAGTGCTTAATTTCTTTCCCAGTGCTGAGTGAAAAGTTTTGTTTTTATCATAAAATCAGAGGTGACTTGTTTCTTTTTTCCTCTTGTCGGGAAAAGAATTGTTTGCATTATGAGTATCAGTTGGGTGCTGACAAATGAAAGAAATTGCCAGCTTTCAGTAACTCACTAAAACAAAACCAGAATTGACTTTGAAAGATGAAGATATGAAAATAGAAACTTGAATATATCTTCTTACTTGACTGTTAAAAACTGCATTGTCTTCTTCCTGACATCTGTATAAAATCTGACTAAATAAAGACTTTAAAAGTACTTAAGAGCACACACATGTCTTAGGAAACTGTTTCTGTGTGACAGGAATGCTGATCTAAAGCCTTTTCCTTAGGAACTTAAAAATTATCTTTTAATGTGGATAGAATTGAAGTCATTCTGAGATTGCTCAGCCCTACAAAAATAATTATGTTGACTCTTCCTCATTAGGCACAATAAGTTATACACGATTTTTTGAGTACTTGTGAAGAATTGTGTCGTTGGAGTCCTATATAGCAGGAAATCTTAATGGAAATTTGAGAGATAAAGGATTACAAATCCAGGACTGTCAAAGAAATAGATGAAATATCACTTAACGGATACTTATGCAATGACTTTCAAGCTGCAGAAATGATTCTGGTAAAAGGAAATTGATAAATAAGTGCACTCTTAAGAGCAGAGGATTTTTTTATTTTTCTGGTTCCAGACCTAGCAAAAAGGATGGTCTTTTTTCAGATATACTAGGTTTCATAGAGAACTAAGCTAAAGCACTTACCTCACAGCTGTCAAGTTTTTCAGTGGTTGCCAATAGGCCTGGACTCTTCATTGTTGTCCATCTCATTGAAAAGACCAAATAAGATGTTCCCAAAGCAGAATAAATACTTCATTGATAGGTGATTAAACTGACCTGGCTACAACAATGAACAATTTACATTAGGTGACCCAATAGCTAAATAAAATACTAAGGCATGGACCACTTGCCACTATTTCTAATTATTTCAATATGTACTTGAGGGAGAAAACACAAAATTTTGTGTACCTAGTTTCCAAGAAGATAATGAAGCTATAAAATACAGGTGTTTGATTTTAATTTAGCATAATCATAAGTAGTTATGAAATGAGGTAATGTAAGTTGATTTACAGTCAATAGATATCAATTTCATTTCGTTTACAAAATGTGTTCTATGAGTATGTTCCATTCTTGTACTTCTTTTCCAACACTATGTAAGAGACTGAAATATTACAGTTTATGACTTAAACTTTTGCATGAAGGACCTTTAAAACTGTGTTGCAAAAGCTGCAGAGAAGACACTGCACCCTGAATGGGGCCCTGCCTGAGGCCTTACATTGCTCGCTGATGAAGATAAGAAAAAGTAACAGCTCAGGGCTGGGGACATTTACAAATCCTAAGCTTAGCATCTCCAGGGTGGAGAACACAGCCCCAGGGCTATCAGCTGCCAGGCTTGGGCAGACCCTCTAACCAAAGGGTGGGGGGAGAGAGGCTTTGGGTGTGTTGGAAAAGCCTCTGGTGACAGGTACAGTGACCGCCCATCCTCCACTGTGCAGCGGAGCCCAGCTGAGGGGCGCTTCACCTGGTGGAAAAGCTTATCCTCAGCAGAAGGGGTGACATGGCCCAGCAAAGGGCCCCCCTCAAAGGGGTCCCCAGACCCTGCACCAGAGCACCAGAGATGATGCAACAGACCCTCAATGGTGCAAGGGGCAGTGTGTCAAGCCAGCCCCTGCAAGGGAGATACATGGGCATTCCCACCTGCCCAAAGTGTATATTAATCCACGGGATTCTTTACTCTTCGGCGTGTGGCTGCATGGCCATGGCGGCGGTGGGGGACCCTCACCACCAGGAAGACCGGATGGAGGGGAGCAACGAGATGTCGCTGGGACCCCTGGATGGGTGATGTGCTTACCTACCCGTCACCTCTCCCTGTCCCCACACCCCCCCCACACACTTCTTTCTCTATGTCTTTCTTTCTTTCTTTTCTCTTTCCTTCTCTTTGCCTCTTTTACTATTAAATAAAATACATCAATTTTTTGGCACAAACATCTGATCTCGTTTAGTTTTAGTCTCGTTTTTGGGAATATTTTGAACCTTCTCTAAGTTCTTTCTGGTTTATGTACAGAGACTTAGTTTTCTTTGCTCTTCTGGGCTTAAACCAGATCATAACACACTAAAATATGGCTTTTTATTAATTTAAGTATTATTGTTGTCAGGTTGCTACCTGCAAAAGCTTTGGATGACTCTTGCATAAATTCCTTTATTTCAGATATTGTGGTTTGGTAATTTAGAAAAGCTTTCAGAGCTAAATGGTATGCTTTGAAAAAAACTCAAAAGGTTTCAGTGAACTCCAAGAAGCAGCTGTCCATTAAGTTAAGACAGACTCAACCTCTTTTGTCAAAGACCAAAGTTCCTGGAATATTGACAGCTCCTTGCACTTTCCTCTTCCTTTCTGCACATCTCCTACAACAGCTGTCTAGGCATGCTAGTTCCCAGAACTACCAAACCCTTCCCTCTCTGCCAAAGCTGTCTTGCCAAGGTAATGATCGATACAATGGTCTTCATCTTCATTAGATATAACTTGTCCAAAGGAATTTCCAGGGCAGTCTGGATACTGACCATGAGATTGATGTCTACAAAATAGGTCTTGGTTCTTAGAGGGCTAAGACATGCTAATACTGCTTTATGGATGTAAGACTGGATTTATAAGACTGGATTTTATCCAGACAGTCCAAAGCATGAGGAGGGAGAGCCAATTTGTCTGCAGGGATCTGCACAGACATGGTCACAGAATGCAGAAGAGAAAACACCATAGTTATCACTGACCTTTATGATACCCTTCAGTCATCATGTATAGACAAAACCTACCAATATAAGGATAAAAAAGCCTCCTAAAATATATTTCTATTGAATCCTCCAAGCTAATGGGAAAAAAAAATTTGGAAAACATTTTTCATCCCTTCTTTATTTAAATTATTGAAGGAATGTTTTGCCTCCCTGTAGGGAATAAACATTTTTTACACTCACATCTATCTCTGGAGCTCTGTTGGGTTGATTTAAACTCAACGTAAAATATTTTATCAAGTAATTTGGAGGACAAACAAGTTACCATTTCAGAATGTATGGTAAATTATCATTTTACAAGCAAAATTGACTTCTTATAACTTCTAGGCTATTCTATTTACTTGGAGATGTGTGAATAGTAACATTTAGTAGATGGGAATATGCTGAAAGCACATGAAGCTTACTAAAGGGAAAAGAAACAGCAAAGGGATACAAAACAGCAATTGACCCAGTTAGTGCACCAGATCAGGTCCAATGCTACTAACTACATCTCACCACAGTTTCATCTGTGCACTCTTTAATACTGCTGAGACAGAAATAAAGCAAGGGAGAGAAATTATTTTCTCCAGTGTAATACTGATTTTATCGGAGTTTGTGATAAGAATCAGTTCTATAGGAAACAAAGAATCACTTCCAAATATATATGTATTTCATATCTTAGTAACAAAAAGAAACACGTTATTTAAAACGTGATGTGAGGAGGTGACAGCCATATTTTGCCACATAATGCAAATTACGTTCCCATAAAACTTGGAGTTACCCTGAATTATTCTTCCTGTGCAAAGCAGGTTTTATTTTGTTTTTCTTCATATCAGTTACATAGACTAGAAAGCATAGGACTGGTTCCTAAGTTTGTAGAAACTGTGACAGCAAACATCTATGTTACCTTGGGAAATTGCTAGCTAACAGACCTCGACATATGGAACCATATATATCAGATTACAAACACCAAAGTATCTCTCATTACCTGCAGAAATCTGTCACACAAAGGATTTCTTTGCTGCAACTTTTTTTCTAGATATTATGAAAGCAAGAAATTTTTAACCTGTTATTCATATTGTTCTGGGTGTTCATATCCAGGTGTTGGTAGCAGGGATGTTGGAGACAGCTGTAAGAAATGGCCAGGACTGTTCTGTGCTGAACATAGATGATTCCAAAGAACCCATCACAGGACACAGCTGAGCCCATCAGCCAAGCTGGTGGTGCCTCTGTGAAAACATTTTTTGGAGTGGTCAAAATGCTACATAGTCAGTGAGGAATGAGGGAAAACATGTGAGATAGACATGTCCCTGGGCACTGTGGGCAGAGAAGAAGGAAGATGAGGAGGTATTCCAGACACCAGATCAAAGATTCCCTTGCAGTTTGTGGAGGACACCACAGTGGAGCAGATCACATGAAGGACCCCATGATGAAGTGGGTGGATATGCCTTGAAGTAGCTGCAGCCCATGGAAGACACATGTTGGAGCACAGAAAAAAAATGAATGAGAAAAGAAAGGAAGAGTTAAGGACTGACAGGAGTCCCCCATTTCCCATACCCTCTGTGACACTTGATGAGGGGATAGAAGAGTCAGGAGTGAAGCACTTGACCTGGAAAAAAGCAGGGATAGGGAGATGTTTTAATTTTTTCCTTGTCAGTATTCAAATCTATTTTAACTGACAATAAATTTATTCAATTTTTGCCAAGTTCAGTCTGTTTTGCTCATTATAGTAAGAGATAAGAACCTCCTTGTCTTTATCTCAACCCAGGAGCTTTTCCATCTCGTTATTTCCTCTTATCCTGTGGAAGGGGGGAAGTGAGAGAACAGCTGGATGGGCAAAATGCAGCAAGCTAAGGTCAACCCACCACACCTACAGGAGATTTTATCGTACCTTACAGGTCCTTGCTATTTCTTTCCTTCTAAGACTTTCATCCAAATTTAGTCCTTCTAGTGGCTTCTAGTATTGTGCTGCAACCTTCTGCAGATTCTCAGCAGTATTCACCTCATCAGCTACAAGTTTGAAGGGTGAAACGTTCACTTTCTTATGTTTCACAACACCACTTTCATCAATCTTTTAATTGCCATTCAGGAAACCATTCAAAGAAGCTAAGTTATAAATCAGATTTTGAAAGGTGAGACAAAAAAACATGATAATTTACTGAAATAAGATTCAAGAAGACAATTTTATTCTGAAATATGATTTAAAACATGTTGATTTTATTTTGAATAATAACAAAATTTTAACATATTTTTATTTACAGTGGAGACATGATTTTCCCTACATGATAATCCTGAATTGCTCTTGCTGACAGTGAAATTATGATGCTCCAGTAAGTTATAAAAACAGAAAATTTTTTTAACTAGGCTCTATCTTTTTGCAACAAAGATTAGGCAAACAATGGACTTACATTATATGATTTTTCCATCTACATCTGCACATAATAGCAAACACTTGAAAGGGTTCATGGAAGGGAAGCCCAGAATTAATGCAAAAACACTGATCTCCAGTTCCCTGATAGGTTAATGTTAATGGCAAGGAATCAGTTCACATTCCTTATAATAGCACTCTCTTGTATAGCAGGTCTTACATTTTTATTTTTATTAGTGACAATATTGACAAAACAAGACCTAATCTTGACTGCAAGCTCTTGTGAAAAATCATATTGCTACAATACCTCATTCTGGAAACCCCTAATTGTCAGAGGAAATTAATTCCTGAATTGTTTTGTGGGCTGCCAGAGTAAAATGAGGAAATGTTTGGGTTTAACCCCAGCTAGCAACTAGGCCCAATACTTGATCACTCTCCCACTGTGGGTTGGAAGAGGGAACACAAACAGGAAAAGCGAGAAAACTTGTGGGTTGAGCTAAAGATAGTTCAATACATAAAGCAAAAGCCATGAAAACAAGCAAAGCAAAATAAGGACTTTCTTCACTCCTTTCTAAGGGCAGACAGGTGTTCAACCATCCCCAGGAAAGGAGGCCTCTGTCACACATAATGGTGACTTGGAAACACAAATCCCATCGGCCTGAACGTGCCAAGCATGGTGCCATATGCTCTAGGATATCCCTAGAGTCATTTGGGGTCAGCTGTCCTGGTTGTGTCCCCTCCTAAATTCTTGTGCACCCCAAACCGACTTTCTGGTTTTGTGGGGCACGGAGAAGAAAAGGCTTTTAGTCTGTGAAAGCGCTGCTCACCAGTAACTAAAACATCTTTATGTTATCTGCACTGCTGCCAGTGTAAACCCACAACTTATCCACAAACTTGCTACTGTGAAGAAAACTTACTCTACCCCAACCAGAATTAACACTGGAAGCCACCTAGTAAGTGACATTGGTTGTGTTAGAGACAGAAGAGACAGAAGAGCTCCACAACTGGGGAAAAAAAATAAAAAGCTTAATTCTCGTCTAAGAGAAAGAATTGTCTAGGGATCAAAACAATTCTATCAGGAGGGATTTTTCACGCTTTTTCTTCTTCATGCAGTCTATTTTGTGTTTCTGCTTCTCATTAAACTGAAATCAGGTCATCTACTCCTCTCCTGAAATCTGGTTAAATACGAAGGAACTACAGTGATTTCCTTTACACAATCAGTGATTAAAAGATCTGTTAATTAACCAATACAAATAAGTCCAGAAAGATATGCAAAAATAGTGGCATTGAAGAGAAAAACAGATCAAAACTTCATAGTTAATTATAAAGTTATAAGGAAATTTATAAACAAATCAATCTTTTGTGAATTGTTTATATTGTTCTGAGTCTTCAGAGCTCCAGCCATATTATAAATTAAATGTTTGTACACAGATATAAATATAGATCTCAGATTGGTTCTCAGACTGAATCTCAGTGTTAAACCAGAAGTGGATGACTTTTATAAGCTTTCAGCTATTGTGAAATGTTGTTCTCAAACCATCTGCTCAATGTAAATATAATATACTAATATTTAAATTACATAACATTTAATATATTGTAATGTGAAAAATTCAGGATCATGGAGACACAGAATTTACTGTAGTCAGTGATGATCAAACCATGAGCACCTATCAAATTACTGAAAAATCCAGGTAGTACAATGAACTAGTTAGTAGTTCTCTTTTTGGAAAGCATTGTGTGTTTTCTGACGCAATCAGATGTAGATGATACTGGCGCATGTGAATATACAAGGCATCTCACTGAATTGAACTAAGGCTACTGTGATGATTTTAAATCACAAAGAGAACAATTTTACACTATAATAAATGGCTTTCCAGTAAGCTGGTTGTGACATAAAAATGAATTCTCTGTCTAACTTTTCCAAAATATTTGCTGAATATGTATGCGAATATTCAAGAGTAAAAGATAACATTTTCCTGTGTGTACACCACTTGAATGACCATAGTCTCATTCTCCGCTCCAACAGCTGCAGTGCAATTAATATTGAAGTTTGAAAAAGTATTTATTAAAGAATTTAATCAAGTATTTGATTAAAATGATGCATATGTCATTGATTAACCAAAATCAGAATTAAAATAAAGTGTATGATTAATGGTGAAGCTGAGAGCTAGTTAATTAATTCAGTTCTCTGGATCATTTATATTCTTTCAAGTAGACTATTCTAAAGATATGAAAAGCAGTAAATAATGTTCCATCACACTTGACCACTCTTAAGAGTTGAAACAAAAAATATGTATCTGAAGTGTAGGAAGGCTTATTAGTAATTTGGTTTTGTTCATTTTCTCCAGTGCCATATGTAAAGATGAAAACAAATGCTACAAGGAAGTAAAATTGAAAGCCTTCAAATTATTGTATCACTAAATGGGATGAAAGAAACTTCTCCAACACAAATTTGATGTGAAAAAGCAGACACCTCTTTACTGGGGGTGCCAGGAAGATGGGGGATAACTCCTCCAAAATGCGTTCCTCTCAACAAACACAACCCATCCCTTTTATATAATTTTTCTTCTAAATCATCATACATGAGTTCTTTTACGCACTATGCACACTATGCCCGCTCTTAAATTTAACCTTTACTTTGATTTTTTCCAATAGTTAATAACTTGGTCAGTATTCTTATCCTAAAACAATCACTGGCTATTTCTACTAAACTCTACTGATTGGAATCCTTGAATATTAAAATCAAGATGGGAAGGGTAGTGGATTTCCAAGCCGCGTAACTGGTGAGCATGACGGTCTCCACAGTTTCATGGCTGAAACATAAAGTAACTTCTTGTCGAGGTCTCTACAGTTACACATTCCAAACACAGCACTCCTGATATTTCTATACCTTATACTTCAAAACTTTCTCCTTATAATCATAGTTAACCCTTTTATATTATTCATTTGATCAAAATATTCATAACAATTGTACCAATGAAGGTTTCATATATTTTCTTGTATTGATTAAAAAAAAATATTATCTTTATAATACAAAATGCAAAGCAAAAGGACAGACTAGACACACAATGCTAGAATTTTGAAGGCTTGGCGTAATGGTAGATCAAGAATGTTATATTTAAAAAAAAGTGATTGTTGAAATTGTTAAACAGCTTTCAGGGTGATTTCCTTATTTATACCTGATGCATCTTTGTTTTTTAACCTGACCTGGGTTTGGAGCCAAGTAACTCCACACAACATACTACCTCTCCTGTCCTGAGTGACCACCACAACAGATGGAGATCAAATTCCCAGACTAAGTGAACTCAATGGACATTTATAAATATTTTACAGACATTTCACGGGGGTGTCACAGGGAACGTTTCTGTAAACTAAGGGAATCATATCTGTGTACAATATCAAAGGAGGAGAAAGGGGATGGTTGTTAATGGGGATGTATTGGATAGTGCAGAACCTGAGCATGACATAAATGACATGGAATAAGGGGTGTGGAATATTCTAGTTTTGGCTGCGGTAATTAATTTTCTTTACTGTAGTGAGTAGTCATGGTTTAAGAATAAAATTCCCCAGTTCAGTGCTCCCACTGAGACTCTCCCAAACCAGACCCTGCTCAATCACTGGATACCTTCCCCACCCTTTCCTGCTCTGAGGTTAGAGTTGAGAACTGGAGCCAGAAAAAGTGCAAATCCCTGGTGAGATAAGAACAATTCACTGGAAACAGCAAAGAGATAAGAAAATGAACAGTAAAAGCAACAATGCTAATAACAAAAGTGTACAAAGAGTGGGTGATTTACATGCAAAAGACTCACCCAGACAGAACTGATGCTGCGCAACTGCATCCAGTGGTGGCAGCTCATCTCAAGTCCTCCGTCCATCAGGCTGGCTCCATGCCTTTCTTCTCCAAAGAAAGAGAGAGTCACCTTCCCCAGTCCTGGCAATGACGGTGTTGAATAACAAAATGTCTTGGCCATGCCCCCTGCTGCTGATCTGGGAGGAACCAGAACAAGGGTATAGAGCTACATTTTGGATTTTTGCTGATAGCACAGAGAAGTTTTTGATAATGCTGAGCAGTGCTTGCATAGTCGAGGCCTTTTGTGCTCTTTATGCTTCCCTGCCAATGAGCTGACTGAGGGTGCACAAAAGATTGGGAGGAGCCACAGATGGGGCAGCTGACCTCAACTGATCAAAATAATATTCCGTACCATATGATGTCAGGCTCAGCATATAATCTAGGGGTAAAGTTGGTTGGGGGCTAGCTAGGCATTGGTTGATTGGTGGTGAGCAACTATTTCTCATTTGTTATCATTTGTCTTTATTGGGTTTTAGTTCTCTCTCCTTTATTTTTTTTCTTTCTCCTTTTCATTGCATTATTAGTGTTGTTATGATTATTACTGTTATCTCAGTAATATCATACTGTTATCTCAGTAATTATTAAACTCCTCTTACCTCAACTCATTTGTTTTCTCACCTTTACTCTTCCATTTCTGGAGGGAGTGAGTAAGCAGTAGTTTAGTGATTAGTTGTCAGCTGGGGTTAAACCACAACAGGGCATTATGTCATATTGCTAAATAAAATCAAGCAGAAACCACTGTCTGACCCTGAAGCCAGCTGGCGCAGGCTCACTGAATTCACATAGTACAGTATTTGGCCCAAGGCTTCTTCAGTGCCCATATGGCATCTGTACAGCCGAAAGAAGTAAATCTAATTCTAACTGTTTGTATGCATGTTTCTGTGTATGAAGGAAGAGATTCATTTCAAAGTAAGTCAAGAAATTGCAGAGATGTGTTATAGTTCATTATGAGAATGTTTTCAAAATAACAAACTGAAAGCTTTTGTGGTGAGCCCTGGTGAGTGGGGTAGAATCATATAATGGGTATTTGAAGATACAAAGCCAACTGGGCTCATGGTGGAGGACCTTGTAGGGCAGAGAAACACAGATAACACAGATGGTGCATTATGATCCGTAGCATCTATGGCAAATGATCCTTAACATACGTTAACACCTAAATCGTGCCCAGGCAATGTCTTGGAAAGCAAATGGGAATGGCTCAAGTATGTCAGGGAGCATGCAACCACTTAAGCCAGTATGGATGATCAGCAGTCTAATGCTGACTTTCCCTCCTGGCACTGTCTTACTTAACAGTACAGATGTGAGCTATCTGTCTCCATCAGCAGTAGAGGAAGTTTTGGGTGAATAGGTAAGCTTTCCAAGGGATGTCTTTATTTTTGATTATACAGTTAAGTCCCTAATGAAATTGAAGATCCAGGAGGTAAAACATTAGGTAAAACAAGTCAGAAAAAGTAACCTTATGGGTTGATTTCCTTGGCACTCTTTGGTCTTTTCTTTGTTTGGTTGGATGTTTTTGTGGTTTTTTTCTTGATATGTTGAGTCACATATTGTTCATGTTATACCAGATGGCCTGGTAGCATAGGTAGCAAAAGGAAAAGGAGGACTATTTTGATATTCAAAAATACTTTGGTGTATCCTGGCACTTTCGTTTTCTACCTTTCTTTTTCTGTGGTACATCTATGAGCTGTCTAGATCTCTTTACAATATCAGTATATATAATTTATTATTATTTCATTTTGCAGAAAGTCTACACAGCTTTCATTATGTCAAAGTTTACTGAGTGTTTTGCTATCAGTGTAGAAGTTCATACGACTTACAATCTGAAGTTTATCTAAGCTAACATAAGGAGAAATTACATGAGGTAAGAAATGTATACATATTTCCTAAAAAGTAAAGAAAAAAATCACATCAGCAATATCTCCTGCCTTACAGTCCTCAGGCAAGTGCCTAAGGGTAGGTGAATCAAGTGCTTTGTGCCTGGAATTAGTGCTTAAATATTATTGGGATCCTATATGTGGACTAAACATTTTATGCCCCTGGATCAGACCTCAGGTACACAGGCTTCAACCAGGTACTTTGTTGGACTTATTTAATTATTATTGTTGGACTTAGTTAATTAATCATTAACTATGATTAATAAGATGGGGGAGTTTCTTTCTAACCACAGTGTAGCTTAGTAAACAGGGCTTTTTGCTGGTGTGAGTCAAAAGCCAGTTACAGTCTTCCATGCCCAGGGCTCAGGACTCATGCTGGCCAGAGCTGGGCTAGGCTGATTTCAGCTCCTGTCTCAGGGCCAAGTGCCTGTTTCCTCCCCTGCCTGAGCCTGAGCTGTGCCAGTGCCTCCATGGGATGAGTCTGAGAAACCCAGGGAGTCGCTGGACAACAAACAAGAGCCTCTAAGGTAGCTGAGCCTGGGGAAGCTGCCGGGCCATGCTCACACTCAGTGGGAGCAGCCAGAAGGCAGAAGTCCAGGGCAAGGAACAAAAATAAGACCAAGATGAATATCATATCCCTCCTAGTCAGGGCCTTGGGATACTGAAGACTTGCTGTGTTACCCCATACAGAACAGTGACATTAGAGGGACATTGTGAGTGTAAGAACAGTGCATCAAAGGAAGAGGCAGATGCTAGTAAGATTTCTATATAACAAGTTACAGTATATAAATGAGTGTTTTCTATATTCATTTGTACTCAGAATCCTAGTGTTTAAGTGAACTTAAACAGTGGCTATTTGTTGTATTTTTGTTAGATTTTTTGAGATGTTAACTACACACACACACACAAAAACTGTTGAGTCCACACATGTGGCTTTTTTTCTTTCATCCATAGAGGAATATTTTTGGTTAGAAGATAATTTAGACTTGAATACAAAAGAGTTTGACAGTCCCACTGTGAGTACTGCATACAGCTCTGGGGTCCCTGACACAAGATGGACATGGACCTGTTGGAGTGAGGCCAAAGTAGAGCCAGGAAGATGGTTGGAGGGATGGAGCACCTCTCCCATGAGGAAAGGGTAAGAGAGATGAGATTATGCAGTCTGGAGAAGAGAAGGTTTTGGCATGACCTATTTGCAGCCTTCCAGTGCCTAGAAGGAGCCTACAAGAAAGATGGAGAGAAACTTTTTATGGAGGCATGTAATGATAAGATGAGGGGGAATGGCTTCAAACTGAAAGAGAGTAGGTTTAGATCAGATATTAGGAAGAAACTCTTTACTGTGAGGGTGGTGAGGCACTGGAACAGGCTTCCCAGAGAGGCTGTGGATGGACCGTCCCTGGAAATGTTCAAGGCAAGGGGGCTTTGAGCAAGCTGGTGTTCCTGCCCATGACAGGGACATTGGAACTAGATAATCTTTAAGGTCCCTTCCAACCCATGCAATTCTATGATTCATTCGTGATAATCCATGGTTTTGCATAATTTAAGTCATGTAATGATACTTTTAGAACACATGGATGAATTTAATTAATTTTAGAAACAATATCTACCAAGTATTTAACACTCTAATAAGGTTTTTTTGTTGTTTTGAAACATTTTAAAAAATTAAGCAAATGCGTGTGTATGTAGGCAGGAACTATTGATGCTTTTCCTTTGTCCTCACTTAGTCTTACTCTAGATAGGACACAATTCACAAAATACTGATATATTTCCAATAAAGTCAGTTTATTCTGCCTTCCAAGAGGATTCAGCATAAAGCAGCACTTAATACTTGTCTATAAAATGGGTTAATAAACCTAGCCTTACTTCTAAGTCAACAAAGCTATCTGGACTTGATGGTTTCAGAGCAGAGGTTAATAAACACATGATTAGTCTGTTCCTGAAATGTTTAATGTGTAACTTTGGAAAGGATGACATCTTGAGTCATTGAGTGTATTTGCTTCTAAAGGCTTTTGAAGGAACAATCAGAACCCCTTAGGATTTTAGACCATGACAAATTCCTTGATAACTATTTGCACAAAAAAGGGTTAGGATTTGCAAGCACATAAAGTGCTCTTTGGGCTTGCTAACTCTAATCAAACAGGCTTCATTTCTAGAGAGTGCTTGGTATAATAAACTTTATAATTAAAATACATTTTATTCAAAGTGAAATTCTATTTTTGGCCATCAGAAGCCAGAAGGCATTAGGACAGTGTTAATGAAGCTAATTAGTTAAGGCATTGGTTAAGATTTAAAAGGGTATTGTCATCTGGCAATATCTGGATATGCCACTAGGCATTGCTTTTAGGTTTGTGGTTTTGGGTTCTTTTAGTTTGCATATGGAGTAACCTTTTGCAAAATTTGCTGTCATCTTAGAAACAAAATATTTTTGATTAGTAAAGAGTGAGGGTTTTTTCTTTCTGTTTGAAAGGAGATTACGTATAAAAAAAAAAGTGAGATTTGTCTTTCTAGTACAATCTGCTAGTATTTATAACATTATTACAGATATCAGAATGCTGTTGTCATTTAATTCATTGACTGTATGACTGGTCTTTGGCTAAGAGAAGGATTTACGCTATTGTAAAGAGAATCTCTTACGTAGAACCTTTTACTTTCCTCTAGTTTTAGTTTCCTATTGGTTAAGACTTCGTGAGCTACATACTTTCCAGATGAAACAAGCTGTCACCAGTCATGGACTCAGATGATTTAAATGGTCCAGGTTGTAGTTGTGGATCCTGGAATAGTTTGGTCTTTTTTTTCCTCTGACTATTTAATAAATTAAAATGCACAGCAAGAACATAAATTAAGGGTTGCTTGCAAATATTAAAACCTGAAGTCACATCTATAATAAACTTTAAATATGGAAAAAATATCAATAATGTTATTTGTATCTTGTGTGATAACTGACACATCCATAACTGCAGAATTAAAAATAAATAAATATGTAAACAGACCAGACAGTCTGAATACTGCAGTCTCAGAGATACAGTAGGAAGAGAAAAAAAGATCAGTCTTTGCTTACTTTTCATATAGTCTTTGAGTGGAAAAAAATTATATGTTTACCACCAGCTTAAAGTATTCCTGATTCTTTGCTTTTTCCCTAGTTTTGCTGTATGCATTTGGAAAGTCGTCAAAAGACTAAAAGCTGCTACATTAAAAGAGGCTGCGTGTATATATTTAGCTGTTTCCTCATGGAGGTGAGCTTGCTGGGCATGAGTAGTGCTGGAACAAAAATTATCTAGGCACACCAAGAATAGCACCATAACCCAAAAAATATGTCTGTCAGCAGACATTTCCAACAAATATTTCCTGGGAGGAAAAAGGCTGCACCCAAGACTATGCATCAACTACCCCTCAAAGAAAACACCTCAGAGGTTTAAAATTTTACTTCTTACATGTTTCATAGCCACTTCTTGTGAACGAAGTGGAGATATAACCTCAGTGTCAAAGGAAGTGCTTGTTGATGGTTAATCATGGAATTGCCCCCTAAGCGGAATTCAGCGCCATGTCGTTAAGATACGTATTCTCCATACACATTTATGAAGACAGTTAATTGTCTTAAAGTTAGATGAAACTTCCCAAGGCAAGAGAATTTTCTCTTGAGTAGCCAAGACCTGTTGACATTATAAATTAAAAATCCTAACCAGGTACTGTAGCTGCAGGGTAGATGGGTGCTTTTATTCACTGATGATCCCTTCTAGGGGATTTATTCAAACATTCATTTTAACTACTAAGAGGGCACTGTTTCCTCTTGTCCTGTCACTTCTTACTTGGGAGAAGAGACAGACCCCCACTTGGACACAACCTCCTTTCAGGTAGTTATAGAGAGCAAGAAAGTCTCCCGAGCCTCCTTTTACCAAGGCTGAACAACCCAGTACTGGAGAAGGGAAAGAGTGTGAGGAGTACAACTCATGAGGAGGAAGGAGTGTCAGAGACAATGTGGTGAATCGACCATAATCCCACTTCCCTGCCCCCATGTATTGTTGAGGAGGAGGAGGTACAGAGCTCATGAGTAAGGTTAAGCCTGGGAAGAAGGGAGGGATGGGGGAAATTGTTTTAAGATTTTTTATCTCACATTATCTCACCCTGATTTGATTGGTAACAAAATAAAATAATTTTTCTCCAAGTTGAGTCAGTTTTGGCTGTGATGATAATTGTTGAATGATATCTCACTCTTCTTACCTGACCAATGAGTTTTCCATCTTTTTTTCTCCCCTCCTCTGTCCGGTTAAAGAGCACAAGTGATAGAGCAGCTTTGGAGGGCATCCGGTATTCTGCACCCACCCCAACCTGAAGACCCTTCAGTAGATGTAAGCTATTGATCCTGCGAAGCTGCAAGAATATTTTACATGAGTTTCAGTGAGATTATGCATATCTGTATAATTATGAATGTGTAAGTATTTCAGGATTGGAAAGATACAGGCCAGATCCAAGTAGTCAGGAGTACATTAATGGGGACAAATGGAAACTCCATCAGTTTTATAAATAAAAATACAGACTCGAGAAATGAACATAACCATATAACAATTCAGGGTATGAATGGGCACAAGGACTTGAAGAAAGATTTTAGGAGACATTGCCAGCTGTGATGTGAGAGGATGATTTTAGCTATGTAAATCCACAAAAAAAAGTACTCATAAAAAAATAAGAATTTCAAAAGTTTTACTTTAGTCCATTGAGGAACTAAAGACAGAACTGTTATATGGACTGACTGATGGGGGAGGATTATATGAAATGTGTTACAGAAAGAACAGATATACTAATGAATGACAAATGGAGGTGAGTTATGAATTGAATGTTACAAGATATAAAGAAGACTATGATTTGTTCAGATAAGTACTGGTGCTTTATAGAGATAATACACTTTAGGTTATGACTGATTTTAGGAGCACAGACGTATGCTGAAATAGAAATAGTATAAAATGAAAATATGAAACATGGATATATTAAACTTGGGAGTTTTAGAAGGGAGAGGAGACAGTGAAGCAATGTGTCCTCAAAATCAGAAAAAGTGACCCAAGTAGACATTGTCATTTTCATAGTCAATGGAATATATAAAAACAAAAACAGTGCAACTGCTAAATTGCACTGTGGTCACTGCATTTGTGTTTGGCCAAATCTTTTTCTGTCAGTCATAAGTACCGGAATGAATGTTTAATTTCAATCAGGCCATAACTGAAGGGATTATTTACAATTAAATGTAAAGATATTGAGGAAGTAATCAATTAAGAAGAAATGTTTAGTGTTTTAAAAAGTTTACAGAGGATGGTTTTGTGTAGTAACTTAATGTTACATAATTATCACTGTGAAATAAACACTCTAGAATTACTAGGTAAATCTTTCTTTAAGAGCTATCAAATGACAAAAGAAAAATGTGAATTGCAGACCTTGAAAAGAATGCTAAAAAGACAAAAAGGATATTAAAAATGCAAGGAAAGATGAAGCAGAAATCTGAGAAGAATGATGAAAACAGTAAAACAGATAAAGGGGATATTAGAAAGGAAAGAGATAATTGAAATAGATACATGTATTAAGAGATGCTAACCACATTTCCAAAAAAGATTTTGAACACTGCAAAATAAAAGATCAGTGAAGGATGAAGATGAAAATTTCAAGATTGAATAAGATACAGAGTAAAAGAGAATAGGAAAAGAGATAAACCATTAAATTGACTTTTCTTCCACGAACTGCACAGTATTTATGAGAGAATAAGAAATAATGTAATGTTATTAGCTGGGTGTCCAAAATCTTGAAGGCTTTCAAGAAGGGTGAAGGAATATCATATTCAGGCAATTTCAACAAATCTCGAGGGGCAAAATAAAACCGTCATCTGAAATTTACGAAAATTACACAAGACTTAAATATATATATATATATATGTACACAATATAGTTTTAGTTATAAAGCAGAATTTTCAAGATGACAACTTACAAGTAAAGGACCTTGATATATTTATGACTGATCTACAAATACAAGACTAAATAGTTATTTTTCTCTTAATTTAAATAAAATTATAAAAAAACCCCAAACCAACCAAAACCAAAAAAACAATAAGAAAAGGAAAAACTAAGCAAAAAAAGGTGGAAAAATATAATATCCTAAGAATTTATTATTATGGTCCACATCCTGGAAAATATTTATTTTCATCCTAATCGCCTCTAAAAATCCTTCTTGTTATTAGGCGATTTATAAAATATTATGGGAATTCATTCAAAGTTTCTGTGTTACAGCTTTCAAGGTCTGGACCATAAGCACATATGAAAAAATACAGAAGAGCTTTGAACATCTCAGCTGCAGGACAGACTTTCTGTAGAGTGCACAAAGAATGTAAAAAATTGCAATCTCCTTGCCTTGTACTTTGAGTAAGGAGTCATCTAAAACCAAATGAAACAAAAAGTACCTGAAATGGCTAATGGAGGAAGAAACAAACCAACAAATATCTTTTATGACAGAGGTGTCTCATAAATCCTGTTTCCTTGTTTAATCAAAATTGTTATCCTGAAATCTTATGATCTAAGTTATGTGTTCATACATTTTCTTCACTCAAGAAAACTACAGTAAGTGCTTTCTATCAGAAAATACCTCATAAAAGAGATGATTTCACCCTCTTCATCTTTTATGCAGCCATTTGGTAGGTGATATTAATTCACATTTCCTTTTTACCTTCCAATATGATGTCTTAAAACCCAGAATATACTCTTTAAACTGGGTTCTTTTTTTGTGCTTTCTTTTCACGATGGTACGCTAGAGATAAACCAAAAAAACCTTTTAACTCTTTAGCTTCATAATCCTGTAATCCATTTACTTATGAAGTAGTTAAATGCAAGTTCTGATCCCACATCTTGGTGCTATATATTATATTTTCAATAACACCCCCAGCCCCCATCCAACACAACACCCCTCATACCTATAGTCTTTAAAGCAAGGACTACAGATTTTTTTTTGCTCAGCCATCACACACACTCTAAGCATAAATCTTAGAGTTTCATTTAGGTTCTTCTTTCTGACTCACAAATTTTAAGTTTCATGTAGTTTCAACACGATGTGTTTAATGTCCCATCTCCTTTGAGACTTTAATCCATAATAGTTAGGATACATTCTTTCTAGAGGGTTTGGAAGAGCATTTTCTCAGAGAAAGAAGTGAACACCTATGCTGAATGCATTAACTCAGCTCTCACTATGAACTACTGTAGCTGGGAAAAGTAGTAGAATGTATTTTGGTTGGGGCATGATCTGTTAGGCTGAAACCAAATTTAACTCTGCTTATGTGTTTTAATAAATCCCTAATTAACAGAATCAGATACTGCTTAAGCACAAACAACAATTTATTTCCCCAAAAGTAGTATGAACATTAAAAAACCCAGTTGTCATATAACTGGAAAATTTTAGTATCCAAAATTGAAGTAGATTGTTCTGGTTTCAGCTAGAATAAAGTTAATTTTTTTCTTCGTATCTGGTAGAGTGCTATGTTTTGGATTTAGTATGAGACTAATGTTGATAACACACTGGTGTTTTGGCTGTTGCTGAGTGGTGCTGGTCCTAAGTCAAGGGCTTTTCAGTGTCTCATGATCTGGCAGTGAGGAGCTGCACAAGAAGCTGGGAGGGAGCACAGCTGGGACAGCTGACCTGAACTGGCCAAAGGGATAGTGCATAGCGTAGAACACCATGCCCAGTGTGTAAACTGGGGGAAGCTGGCTTTGAGGAACTGGTCATTACTGAGGGATGGGATGGGTATCAGTCAGTGGATGGTGAGGAATTGTATTATTTGTTGCTTGTTTCTTTTGGGTTTTATTTCTCTCTCTCCCTCTGTTGTCTCCCTAATAATAATAACAATACAAATCTTAAACTGTTCTTATCTCAGTGCATGGCGTTTACCTGTTTTGATTTTCCTCCCCATCCCACTCTGGTGGGGGAAGAGTGAGCAAGCATCTGCATGGTAGGGAGTTGTTGTCTGGGGTTAAACTGCAACACGATACAAAACTTTAGACTTTCCACAATGAAATGTCAAGAAAGGTCATCTGAGCATTACCTGTAAAATCTAAACTTCAGCAAGTTCATTTTCTATGAACTCAGCTTTTAGCATAAAATCACATTTGGCAATGGGATGAATCGCAAAAATTTTAATTGTTGCACTATTTCATTCAGCTAGAATTTACCCTGTTTCTGCATAATTACGTAGTTCTCACTGGGCATGCCTGAAAGATTAACAAGAAATTTTCCGTTGCCCTCCTGTCCATTTGTGCTTACATTATATTTCTTTGTTTACATCAATTCCCAATGTATGTATCTGGAAATCTGTCTCTGCAAAGACATTTATTGTGTGAAGCAAAATGTGAAACATTTCAATGTTAAATAGAATCACAGGGATAAAAAATCAGATTAAATAAGACAATAAAGTATGATGCAAAATGTGAAGTACATTTATTTACTTAAATACGAGTCTTTAAATTCTATCAAATCTATGTTTTAGGAATATATTTCCGTATGATTACCCTCAGCCCAAAATTACACATAATATATCCCCCCTTATTATATTAATTTATAATATTAATAACAAAAGCATAATACAGACTTTGAAAGTGTAGATGGTTTTGTACTTAAAATACCGCTTTGGAAAGAAAAAAGGAAGCAGGTGATGATAAATTCTGTATGCTCAAAAAAATTATGTGAGGATTTGTAGCATTATGGCACATAAGGCTCAGTATGATTTTTTGATAGATAAATATATTATTACTGTAATTTTCTATGTGCTCACATTCATGGAAAATATTTTTGTTTTCATCTGTATCTGGTTTTAGACCCCATTTTGAAGTGAGAACAGAGTTTGTCTTTCACTGCTTCCTGAACCTTAGAGCACACTGTTTGAAGAAAGCATGGGATTTAAATTGTTTCATTGTTTGTTTGTTTTTTCTCTCATGAGTACAGGATTGCCTTAATGCCATTCCTTTGTTTCCATATCTTGATCAGTTGTAATAGCCAAGTTCTAGCAGACAGTCATCCATCTGGAATTCAGTGTTGCGAAGAAAATAAGACCATTCAGGATCTCATCTCTTGCAGTGAGTATTTATATGCACCTGTAAAAGGCACACAAAAATTCGAATCACCTGCAGGTGTCTGTAAACACAGCACTGCCTGCCTGCATCACTCTGACTTTGTTCAGGCACTCTCAGCTGTATCAAAAACACTCTCCAAAGGTGGGGAGGAGGAGAAGTGGGGTGGGGAGAGAGGGCGAGAGAGACATACACACACACACATATGAACTAACTACTTACAGAGGCACACTAAAGATAGAGTCACTATGCTTACTACTTTGTCAGATGCCTGAAGAGTCTTTGCTTTTGAAAGGGCTCTTTTGAATGATGCAGGTCCATTTACTACATCAGAAATAAAATTCTTCTATTGAGGTTGCCAGTCCAATGTTAGAATCTGATTTATGCACTGATGTGTGTTGCTGTTTCCCAAATGCTTTTCAACGTATCATTTTAAATAGATGCATTTTAAGAAAGATCTTGTTCAGTGAAGTTCTTGGCAAAGCTCCCATAGGCCTCAAGGGTACTTCTGAATGGCTTTCAAGTAGCAGAATAAGGGAACCAGGCCAGAGAACAGGTTCAAGACTCTCCTTGAACATTATCATGTTTTCCAAATGGAAATCCTGCATCTCGACTGTATATATCCACCAGTCTGGTAAATGTGGTCAGTTTTTCTCAAAAAAACCATTCTCTCTTTATGCCAGACTTAGGCCACAATAGAATGTAAATCCCTAAATCTCATAGAACTGTTGCTAATAAAAGGCCTCAGATCTTGAATTGACTTTACTCTGCAGGTTATGAGGACTCATCTGGACTCACCTTGGCTAGAACAACGAGCTCAATTTTTCCTTGCTAATGCCTAAACTGCCTGAGCTAGACAATGTTGTTTGCAGGAACGGTCGTACAAACTTAGGGGTCAAAACCCCCAAAATACAGAAGTTTTTTTTAATTGAGAAAGGCTGATGGGCCATTTCCAGACTTTAGCTGGGCTATAGTGAGGAGAAAGCAATCTCTGATAACAAAAATAAACTCAAGTTACCCAAGATCAAGGAAGAATAAATCCCACCATGAGCAGCTTTCTGTCATTTGAGGCATCCCAGATGATGACAAGTCTGCTTCTTGAAAAAGAGATATCACTAGGACCCAAAATTTATGTTCAACAATTTTAATTGTCTTACAGATGAGCTATTTCTGTATTAATCAGGTAGTCAGGACTGCTTAGATATTATCTTAACCTATAATAGTTCCTTTATTTGTTATTTAACTTCTTTCTTATTTTTCCCAAGGTTTTGAAAGCACTAAGAGCATTGCCATAATTTCCCATTTTGCATATAGACCTAACAGCAAAGTTTAACTTACTTGTCTCACAGTAAAACCTTACTTTGGTTTAAAAAAGACCTGGTGCTCCAAAATAAATCACTGATAAGTTAGCAAAAATACTGGAGTTGAGAAATAGTGTCAAATGTTAATAATTGTTTATGACTGAATACATTTTCTAGCCCCTCTGTTGTGTGCTTTTGTAGCACACAAGAGATCAGCTTAAGCCTTGACCATTAATGATCTCCTCAGATCAAATGTCAGACATTTAGGAATGTTTGCAAAATACTCTATGTATAGCTTAACAATCCAAGTCTGTGTACATACCAAAAGTACTCAGCTCAAATGTAGCACTCAGAATTTTGCATTTTGGACATTTTTCAAAGTTTTACAGCAGGGCTAGAATGATCTTACACTACATGTGAGAAGAACCTTGAAATGCATCATTTATACAGGAAGGGTACAGGAAAGCAAGGTAATCCAGTACCTAAAACACAACCTCTGGGCAAAAATTAATAATAATTACAGCTGAAGTATAGGTATTTAGGAATAAGTAGAATAGTTGAAATACTTTGCTCTTCTGTGGTAACATAAAAGACTTGTCTTCTAAAGAAAAAATCATCATAATGCATTTCAGAGGGTTATAATTTGCTTTCAAATGTTACATAAATACCTGCAAATTTAATTTTCAAATGATAATTTTCAATTTGACAGAGCTTAATTCTTCTATGTCAACCCATTTGACACTTCTAAATTTAACATACCGTGTTTAAAAATTTTAATTTTAATATCAGTTAAGAAAGTTAAATATATTCTTGCTACAAGGCAGATAAATAACCACACTAAATGATGCAAAACATTTATTTTGGTGATTATTATGCCCATAATGCAGTTATTTGGATATTTTAAAGTTATTCCCTCTTTAATATCCCACCTTTATTATTTCCATGTCTCTTCTTTTAAATCAAATAATCTGAAATACGATCATTCTCAATAATCAATAGCAAATATGGATTCATACTAATGGGCAGAGATTGGGATTGATTAGAAAAAAATATAACTATACCAGTTTATAAATGGTGTAGAAACACCACAGCAATTGATGAGCTAACAAAAATACTGGATCTAAGAAGTAGTCTGACAAAGCTGGTGAGACTTACTGTGGATACTGAAAAGCTGCTAGAAGCAGCAGATTCTGTGCAGATTCTGTGAGAATCTAGCAGTATTCATAGGGTTCCTTTGGATGCATACGGACCCCTAGGTCAGGGACTGCCGCTGCAGGAGCTGCTTGGGCTGTGCTGCCGCCTGCTAGATTCTCACAGAACACTGCAAGAAGCAGGGAAACCTTCTGCCAGCAGCTTTTCAGTATCCACAACTTAACCATAACTAAAACTGGAGAAAACCGCTCTGCATGTAGAAGGCAAGAGAGATTTGGAAGCTGACAGGATTTTTCTGCTGAACCATGACAATGCTAAAAGCAGAGTAATCATTTCACATGACATCTGATTCCACGAGGTCCAGACTTTCTTCTGCATGAACTCCTTCTGGAGATACTTTATTTATTAAACCTTTGATAATTGTTTCTCTCTTAGAAGGATGAGGGATAGGTTTGCAGCCTGTGAAAATTAGCAGAAGCAGTTGCAACCCATATGCATATGCAGATCTGCTCACATGTCTTTCCCTCTCACCAATCTTATTTTTCTTCCACAATAAAATTGGTTATGACAGAAAATTGGATTTCTTTGTCCATAGGCGTTTCCTTCACTCAGTATGTTCCTTGTTAGATCTTTTTCTTAGTCTTGACCATCTCCAGTTTCTTAACTGTGGAGGTTAGGATCCTTTCAGAGTCATACCACAAAGCAGAGTCAGCAAAGCTGAGTTTCAAAAACTCGCATCCTTTTAAGTCTTAATATATAACTCTTTATTTGTATCAATCTATTGTTATGCACTCCTCTGGCATGTTTTATACCCCCTGCTTGCCTTGTCTGTTTTATTTAAGTCTGTAATGCAGCTTGTGGGAAAGAATCCTTGTCTGATGTAAATCCAGTTAGATTCCAAAGGAGCTACCTCAAATTATATCAGCCTCCAGTGTAGCTCATTATGTTCCTTTGATATCTACTTTGCCTTATTTATAGCAGGAGAATAAGCTATGATTTATATTGACTATTAAATTTTAGACTGAAATGTCTAGCTTTATGTTTTCTATTTTAGCATTTGTCTTTAAATCCATTTGCAGCTGCCAAGGCTTTTATATACCCTGGTAGCAATTCTTAGAGAAGTGTTCCAGGTACAGAAAGAGGCAGCTGAAACTGTCATACAAGTTAGAGATTTTTCACCTCCTCCAGACATCTAACTTTCTCAACACCAGCCTTAATATTAACAGATTTAATTATTCTCCATTACTATCTTATAGTAGCCCTACTGTACACCTTGTGTTCCTATAGTATGGCCTGATAGGGGTCATGACCATACCTTTTTTCTTCTCTGTCATTTTCATAATCCAGAATATTTGCTTATGTGATTTATCAGGTGCATTTATGGTATTAATAATGAAATCATGGGGTTTTTTTCTGGTTTTAATCATGGTATCTTGCTGCTGTATAAAACTACTACCATTACCAGAGGTTCATAATTATATGTCTTTCCTTGTGAGTAGCTTAAAGAAAATTTTGTTGCATGAAGATGTGTAATGTAATTATTTTAGGGGTATTTCAAGTATTTCAAGATAATAAGACCATCAATTAACTGTAAAGCATAGTAATTATTTGTACTCTCCTTACAGACTTTTGAGTGACAACAAGAAAGGGTCCCATTTTTGCCTCAATCAGTCAGAGCTACACAAAATTTTAATCTTAGAAATTAAATTCTATTTTTTTAGCTGCAACAGAAGAATTGTTCTGCAAAAGTGGGAAGCATCTGGAACATGTTTCATTTTCTACCACATAATTTTCCTGCCACCCTGTAGCTCTTTGGAGATGCCTTTGTTATTGTTGTAAGTTAAATCAGTTTTTCTAATTTCATTGCTGCATTGCACCCTGATAGGCTTCAGACAGTCATCTTAAGAGTACAGGAGTAACACAGCCTGATTTATGATAAACACCACACACGTACCTGTAGGCACTCAGTATAACTTCTAAAAGCATTAAAAAATGTGTAGGGATGCTCTTTGTGGAACAAGAGCAATATTCCCCTTCTTAGCCATTGGTAACAGCATAAAGATTGTAAATATTTTAAAAGGTGTTCTACCCCTGCCAGATGTGGGTGACATATTTTTTTTATGCTCAAGCCTACCCCGTCATCATACAGTTGGACTTGATGGTCTTAGAGGTATTTTCCAACATAAATGACTCTATGGTTCTATGATCATCACGCACAGGGAAGAGACTAGTGTGTTAAAATAGAAAAGCAGAAAATAATAACTCAAATAAAGATGGCTAGTGGTATGTCCATCTGGATTTATGCCTTTGTTAAATCATAACCATAATCAGAATATTTCTTGAAAACACCTGTTAAATCACAACTAGAATATTGGTTTTTGAATTGATTATAAGTAGCAATTTAATAAATATGTAGATGTTGTTAGTCACTTCTCTATGTTTAATTTCTTAACTCTGCACTTGAGCTGATAAAAAATGACCCTACATTTTGTGTACCTGTTTCTTATGAATATTTTCTTTTCAAAAAGGTACATAACTGTATTGGTATTTTGACCCAGATTAAAAACAAAGCTTATAGTTCTGTAATAATATATTTGGGCAGTCTTTTGCTTATAGAAAAAGAAAACAAAAGAAAAAAAAAAATGGTATAATGCTCTGAGTGATACTGAATGGTTACTACTCAAATTGCTTATAGTTTTTCAGTTACTCTCTTTTATGATAATGACCATTCACTGAACTCTCTTTACCTTTGTGATTCAGTAGCAGAAACTTTCACACTCGAGCTACTTCTTCAGAAGTTTCAAGTACAGTGATTGTTTATGAAAAGTGTACTGTGAAAATCAATTTTCCCCTCCAAATATTTCAAAGGAAGCATCTGTCCTTTGTGAACACGTTTTTTTTAAGTCTTCACTGGAAACCAGATGAAGTTCAGTCATATCACAGTTGTCATCTGCAGATACAATTATACAGCTATATTTAATGCCTCAGTGGATAACCCCACATTACAGTTCAGTTTTCCACAGAAATCTAAATTTGTTCTTGGACTGTGTATTTTCTATCACATTAGATAATCAGTCTGAGGAGAAATCCAATTTTAACTCAATCAACAATACTTTGAAGAAGGTTGAGTAAAATTACATGCACAGGTTTTAGTATGCAATCCAACATGTGACTAGTCTGTTCATTTATTCATTGCTGGAAACATATTCTGGCATGAGACTGAAACACTATGAATGATCCTCAGAGTATTATTTTACTGGTTTGGGACATATTACTCTCCTGGGGATTTTTTTTTGTTTGCTTGTTTTCCATTTTTTTCCTTTTTAGTAAAGAATATAGCATAGTTTTTACTGTTTAACCTGGAAATTTCTAGTTCTAACTCTGAGCCCCAAGACCAAGGTGGCATTCATAGTACCACGAAATAGATATGACATTTATTTTGCTAGATCATGGAAAAAATAATATAAATTAAAGTCCATAATTATTTAATTGTCTATTTTCTTCTGCTGATAAAGGATTGGTCTCTGTATTCCTGCATACTTATTTTAGTTGGTTTTAAACTGATGGAAATCACTGGACTTCACAAAATCTTCACATACACAGCTTGATGTATATAGTTATACCAACCCTATCCCATGGTATTCACTTTTCGTTTTGTCTCCTTAGTTATCTCTTATTATTAATCACAGAGACTTTGAGTGCTAAATAATATCTCTTTTTTCCTTGCTTCTGAACAGTAAAAAACAGTCATAATGCACTGACACAAAATACTCATTCTGAAGCAGGTATGTGTTTCAGTTAGTTTCATATATATTTTTTTATACTATTCAGTACCAGAAACTTTAGAAGAAGTTGTAATAGGGTGATTGCATTGTACCATGAGGCAGGGTGATTTGACTCATAGGAACCATATGTCTGAACCTGGCCAGCATGGAAACTTAGAAGTGAGGTGCTCTATTTCCTCTCAAGTTCCTGATCCACAGATATAAATTAAATACTACTATGGATCCCAAATGGTGTAAACTTGCAGCAGATTTCTATTGCCTGAAAAACTGATTTTACAATAGGGTCTTTACAGTTCCTTCTCTCCAACCCCACGACCTTTCTGTGAAAAGAAAACAAGCTCTTTCTAGCACCAGCATCCTCAGCTAGATTTTGGTACACTCTTCAATGTTACCTGAGACCCCTTTCTTACCTAAATTTTTACAGAATTGTTGTGGCTGAAGATTTCAGATTTTATTTTCTTTATGCTAGCCTTTCATGAGATCAGCAAATTTGCTATACTTTCCAAGAGGAAAACCACAACTTGGTAGCAATAAAATATATAGCTCTTGTCAGACTCTTGTTCTCTTGTTTCCCCTCTAAGGATTCCTTCTTTTTATCATCCTCTCACAAGTGTAAGTTGTATGTACCCTTACCCAATCCAAAGTCATATGCCTACAGAAAGATGAGTGCAGGCAATAGTGTAAAGCAGAGAGGCATCATTATAGAAGAGGTTGAGGAAAGCATCAGTGGTAACTCTTATTCTCTTCAGAGGAACGTGGAGTGCTACTTCCTTTGCTTTTCTATAGATATCAGGTGTGATCTACATGGTTCTCTCAATGCATCATGGCTTAAACATAAAAATTGGAAGAAAGCCAAGTACAGATGAATATAGCACAAGGGAGACAGAAAAATATCTCTGTGTATGACTCTGGGGATATATGAATGTGGTAATGTCATGGCCTGACCTTGGCTAGTGACTAAGCACCCACACAGTTGCTCACTAACTCTCTCCCCACTCCCCCTGCAATGGGGTGGGGCAGAAAATAAAAGCAAAAGAGAAAACTTGTGGGTTGAGATAAGGACAGTTTAATTGGTGAAGCACAGTTCTACATACAAACAAAGCAAAATAAGGAATTTATTGACTGTTTCTCATCCACAGGCAGATGTTTAGCCACTTCCTCTAAAGCAGATCCTCATCACAGGCAGCAGTTACTTGCAAAGACAAATATAAGTACCTGTGTTTCTCTCTTCAGTTTTTTTTGCTGATCATGATACCACATGACCTTGCTTTGATTCAGTCAGCTGTCCCACTACACCCCTTCCATTTTCTTGCTTACCTCCAGGATCATTTTTTGGGGATGTGAGGGCAGGGCCAGAGTGAGAAAAAGAGAAGGCCTTGGTACTGTGTGAGCATTGATCAACAGCGGGCAAAACCCAGGTGTGTTACCAATACTGCTAGCCACAAATACAAGCAGAGCACCATACAGGCTGCTGTGATGGGAATTAATTTTATCCCAGCCAGACCCAGTGAAAGCAGAGACTCAAGTGTGTCCATGCTGGCAAAGCTGTTTCATGGAGTGTAAAGGTTAAGAAAACTCCTGTGTGTATACATTGGGCAATGCCTTTTCTGATAAGGAAGAAGGGCTATTGGTAATCTGCGTAAAGAATATTTTCCACTCGTTGCCAGATGGCAAACAATGAGAGGGAATGAACATTTTTTATCTGAGAATGTTTTCAGTGAGAGGTACAGAGAAGTGTGGCATGTGACAGTAACTACAGCCAGGCTTCTTGTGTTGTCATCACAACAGAAGTGAAAGTCTGCCCTTCACAAAAAGGCTGGAAAGGAAAGTTTTCCAGTAAGGAAAACTGGACTAAATTGTTTGAAGAAAGAAAAGAGGGAGAGGAAGATATTAAAAAAAAGGAGTTGGATATCTCTGCATCAACAGAATGGTTCACAAGCATTGTACTTTGTGGAATTTTTACTGCTATAAAGTCAAAATATGCTTTATTTTTTTCCGACAGGAGATTAAGGTTGCATTCAAGTTTTTCCTGCAAAAATGTTGGAAGGACCTTCTGTATATTTTTGCTCAGTTTTAAGTATGTGCATAGTGGTTCAGATTATATTCTCATTTTTGGCATCTATTTGATATCATAGGCATCCCTTTTAGAAAATGAAACATTTAATGGAATTTGTGAAGGTCATTGAGACAGATCTTGGAGCAGTTGCTTTACTACATTGATCACCAAGACAGAGCTATGTGAAAGATGACAGTGGAGACAATTGTCATTGCTGAGAATGAAGATTCATGCTTTCTGGACATAGAAGTGATTTTGCCCTGAAATAAGATGTCCATTTGCATCAGGAACAGTTAAATGTTCAAGCATGAAGAATACTATCAAGTAGACAAGTCTGGTGCATCTCAATTTCCTGAACTGATGGGTAAGGTCCTAGAATACCTTGCAATACAGGTAACTAGTGGCCTTATTTAGGGCAAGGGTACGCTTGCCGTTAATTATCTGCTAGGATCCACTGGTGACGTACTGGTTGGGGATATATCCATCACTGATGGTCACAGTGAAGTTGGACATGCTGCTTTACCAGAATTCAATGAATACAGGTATGTCATGCGTAGTAATTTCTGATAGGTAGACAAGATGATGGTAATACCCCCTTGCAAGAAGACAGCCTGGAGGGCAGATTGACAAGTAGCTGATGAATAGATAGGGTGCTTCATGAGGCAAAACAGGAAGCTTCTTGGGACCTGGAATGGTCAAGAAAGGCACTCAGGAATGACATGCCCACAACTAATAACTGGCTCCTTACACAGATCTATGAACGCTATTCCATAGCCAGAAACGGGTGATCCATGCTAGCTGATGGCAGAGTGAGATGTGGTCCTGATAAAATTACATATTCTGTATTATCCTGCCTGAGGCTGGTAGCTTCCCTTACTCAGATATGTTCTTGAAAAGCTCGTGCAGTGCTGTGACCAATGTAACCTAACAATAAATTATCCAGCACCTCACCAGTGCTGGAGATAACTTTCCTACTGCTTAAGAGCTCTCAGGAGCTTGCAGTCTATGGCAGCATATTACAGAACATAGAAGCAGAGAAATCATTGCTGAGGAGCAAAGGAAGGAATTTATTTCAGGTATTGGTGAAAGCAGGTCAGAAATTCTTCATAGATTTATTGGGTTTTGATGCATTTATAGTTCCTTTGAGGCAGGTGAGGCCTAGGAAGGACTTGCAAACTGTAACATGTAAAGTCTTCTGGGATAGATGGCGTGGATTATGTTGCATGGCTAAGAGAGAGGATCTTTGAAATACCTCAGAGGATGACAAGTGTTATGTTAAGGCTACTAGGTATGAAATGTTTATATCATCTTTACACACCCTAATTCCTTTTAATGTGACCCTTACTTTCTGTATTTTATATATGTATATATATTTATATATATATATTTATAAATATATGTTGCACTTTTTGTGGTCTACTTCTAGAAAAAGGCAGTGGTCTTTAAAGCAGAAGAATTACCTCAGGATGTCTAATGAAGCAGGTCTCTGCAGGAAATCTTTTGCCACCCTATTGAGTGCAAACTTATGCTTAGTTTGCTAGGAGTTATCCCAATATTTTTGATTATGGCTGTGTAAGCATGTTCTGTGAATACTTTCCTCCAGCATACATTGGAATAAAACATTTTATGTGCTGTTGACAGTTTTTACTCTTATTGCTCTATATTTCAATAGCTCTACCTATTGCAATATATTAAGGTGCAAGTTACCTCTGTTCCAAAATTGTGAAAATAGGAACTTAGTAAAAGTAGGCACAGAAACAATCAGTGGGTTTTGACTGCAACTAAACTATTGCTCCTGATTCAAAATATTGTTATCCTTTCATTTAATACTTTACCTTGTTCTTTTGGGGGATAGAGGGGAAGCACGCAGACACTAAGTGATAACTTAAGCTATGCCTTTCTTACTGGAAAATTTCTGCAAATAGTCACTTTTACCAAGATCAGAAAAGCTAATTTTGTGACAAAGGGTTAAGCTGAAAGCAGGAGTTTATGGTGAAAACAGGAATTTGTTTTGGAATCTCTGTATTAGGAGTTCCATAGTAACACAGCATCTAATGCATTTGCTGTAGTCATTGACTTCGTAATCAAATCTTAAAAGCATTCAGCTCTGTTCTGTGTTCACGGCAAACTGGAGCATATGCTTATTACTTTGTAAATCTTTCGACAGAAACTTAATTTCGGAGATGTCACTCATAGTATTTAACACACGACATTTCCTTCATTGTAATTCCAAGAACATATTAGGATAAGTACTTGAGCAATTAGTATCAATTTCTCTGTGTTTGCGCCTGTGAGTAATTTGTATATTTAAATTCATATGTTAAGTTAAAATAGATTTATGCTGGACATCACAGGAAAATTTAAATACATTTGATTTCTATAATACAATAATTTATTCTTTTATTCTCTTTGGAGAGAGAAGCATTATAAAGATTTTTCAAGAAAAAATCCTCATCTCATTTTTTTAATAAGAAAAAATTTTGTACAGAATAATTGTAGTTACTGAATTCTATCTATTAGTACTATAGTTATGTGAATTAACAATTCATTAATTACAGCTGATGATTTATAGAAAGAAGACTTTGAAATGTTTGTTATTAACTCCTTCTTTACCTCTTCATGACATGAATCTTGCTATTAATAGTCTTGTGCTAACATAACACTCCTGTAATGTGAAAAGTTACCTGACGTCATTTGAAGTGTGATACCATGCCATTAAAGCCAGAGCCTTTTTGTTTCTAATGGAAAAATCTTTAGGAATCTTGGATCACTTTTTGAGACACTCAAAAAGAAGGCCTTGGAGGCACCAATGTTTACTCTGCTTTTGCTGACTCTAAACCAAGAGGACAAGAGCCATAAGACAATGGAAGGATTGGGTATGTGCGGGAAGAAGTAGCTCCTATAAGTGTGTAAAAGAAGTCAGTACCTTTTGAAATGCTAGTTCAAGGCAGTGGTGACTGGGACACTGCATGTCCTTGTCCATCCTCTCCAATACTGAAGGAGACAGTTGTCTCAGTGCTTGCCAGTACAGCACTGAAACCTCGGGTTAGTGATGAGCTATACCTTTTGATGCTCTTAGAATAAAGGAGCTGTGCCAGCAATTGTGGAAGGAATTCTCTGACATAAGAGAAGATGGAATGATGAAAAGGAAAGGGTAAGAGCAAAGTGGAAAAAAATAGGTACAACTATATCACAAGTTCTCCAATTTTTGTAGGCAAAGCACAGGAAACAACCTAGAGAATAAGGACCCTAGCTGGACTCCTGATCTAGTGTAAAAATGCTCTGCACCTCACCAATAAGAAGTAGACATGGACTCCGGAATTAAAGTATTTAAGTACCATAATTCCACACAGTTTATGGTCTGGACAGCATGGGGAAAGGAGTGGATTCTGTCTGCTTGTTGACCTAGCATCTCACTACACCCGGTGTTTATGTGACAGCATTTCCTTATTGAATACCTTATAATATGCAGTCTTATATAATGTAGTGACCTATCAGCAAACTAACTAATTATTTCTAACTTTAATTATATACATATTTGGCTCATCAAGGGGCCTTCTTGGGGCAATACAGCAATTGGGGCAATATATGAGTTAGCATGGATTTATATAAGTAAGGGCTAGTTAAGTGTTGAAAATCTTAGGGAGACCACAGCAAAAAAGTTGGCAGGGAAGAAATTTATGTGCCTTTATGAGAAAATGCAATGTAAATTTCCTAGGAGCTTTACACATCTAATTCTGCATCATTATTAAATTGAAAGGCATACTGAGTTTCAAAAGTGGACATGACAGGAGAGGTGAGGTGAGCTGAGAAACTAGATTTAATAAAATAAATCACATCTGAATGTCTAAATCATGGGGATCAGTACAGACTTTTGCCTTTTTAATAAAGGATTTAAATAAAAGAAAGTGTCAGTTTTGTTCCAAAAGCTATGTTTTAAAGGCTAATAGATTTCTAGAAAAAAGTAAAGACCCTTGGAAGAAAAGTGTTATAAGTTTTGAAGAATTAGTGTGACTGCTGTCATAACTATTTTCTTTAGGTTTTTGCATACAAACTTTTGTTCGCCTACCTTCACAGAAGATGTAGTTTTTTTTCTCAGAACACATTGTGGGCAGACAGACTTAGAAGTCTGAGTTCTGTACACCTTTTCTTCTTTGTAAACATGCAAATATGTGTGACCAGCTTGTGGTGGTTGTAAATTTTCATCAGGCTTCCCAGAGATAATTTTAAGTGCTTTCACTCTGGTTTTGGCAAGGGAGTTCTTCTCTGTTCTCACAGCAGTTGCACAGCTGAAATAATATAACAGATCATTGCAACAGCAAATTCTTACGATGGATTTTCTCCTACTGTTCGGAAACAAAAGTGAAGCCAGTGTGAGCAGTAGGAGGTCAACCCATCTTTATTTGGTTTAATTCTGTCTGAGTTGTATCCTGTAAAACCTAATGAAAAGTCAATATTGTCAGCATGGTGTGGCAAACTATTCGACAACTTGAACTTGCAAAGTTCTAAATGATTGATCCTTTCTTCTACATAAAATGCTAGCTCTGCATAAAAGTGCTAGCCAAATGTATTCAAATTCATTAGAAACCAAACAAGAAAGATTCCCCCATGCAGTTTCCTACATTTGTTTCTGTATGATTTTAACTCTTAGAAAAGAGAAAAACAAAGCAAATGAAATCACAGACAGTGTGGAAAATGCATCTTGGGAACAACTTTCAGAATTGCAGCAACATGAGTTTATTCTTCTAATATTATTTTTAAAAGATGTCCTGTCTGTTTGTTTTGCCATTTACAAGTTTTAGCTTGAACCACCTGTTCTTTCAACTCATAGATTGAAACTCAGACTTCAAATCATACAAGTGGTTTGTGTTTTATCTCTTTGCTAAGGTTTCTGTCACAGTTCATGAAATGTCATCACCTCTAGAGACTGCTTACTTAACCTAAACAAGGGCAGCCACCTGCACTGAATTCCTGACTAATTGGCCATGTCCTTTATTCCTTCTTCAGCTGATAATTGCCTCTTCAGTGCACATTAGTTCATTGCGTTAGTCAACATATTTATTTGCCTAAAAAAACTCACAAAATATTACTTTTTTAGTGAACAAAGGATATTATTTAAATTTTATTTACTACCACCAGGGTCCCATGTTTTGCTTCAACCAGTAGCATGGAATTTGCAATTATTTCTTACAATTTTTCTGAAAGATTATTTTTTCAGCTCCTGTTTTTCTATACACCCAATTGGTCCTCTGGGGGGAAAAAGCCACTTTCTGCAACTGTCAGAGAGAACTGCATACCTTTTTTTCTTTTTTAAATGGTGTTAACATTATGTCTTTCTCTCACTAGAACACACTGGAATAAAACTAAAAACAGGATAGCTTGATCATCTTTGAAAGGAAGGTCAAGCAAACTGCAAGGAATTTTGTGAAGGAGAAAATCAATGGATATTGTTGCTCAAAGTTCTTATGGCTATGGCAGATGGACAAAATACTGTGTTAGCTTGCATGTGTCTATTTGACAGTAAATGAAACATGGCATGTAATTAAATGATGGTTTCAAATTCGATTCTAAAGTATAATCTTTTAGATTAGAAAATGGAACAAAATGAATCTTGATAAAGGTCATACTGTTTGATATTTTCTGCCAATATAGGTACATAGAGCTGGTAGTTGGTGGTAGGTAATACAGCCACAACACTGCTTCATGCTCACTTTTGTACCCTTGAATGATCTTAGCCAGATTTTACAAAGTGACTTTAAGAAAAAAGTTCAGTTTCTTATAGACATTCTTAGTTATATTCTTTCTTAACTGGGCTGTCTGTCAGTGATCTCAACCCTGTTTTATCAATCAGTAAAGGCAGTGAGCAAACCCAGTAGCTGGTGAAGAAGGTCACAAAGAGAATTTTTCATCCCCTGTCTCATTAGTGTATGGTCCCTGTTTTGACATGTTGCCGAGCTCGTTTCCCCACTGCTGCTTGAGTCGCTGCACCAGACATGTCAGAGGCCTCCAGCCACACAGACCTTCTGTTGGTAAATGTAGCTCACCAGGTCTCAGGTTAACAACAGTGTCTGGTGGCTCTCTGTGAGGCTGGGACTTACAATCATTCCTTTTGCAAAAGGTGTGCAACTGTCAATGAGCTGTGTGAAGGAACTATGGGAGGAAGTGAACAGGCTGTGCAGTATTCGAGAGAATGAGCGAGAAACCGATATGCTGTTCTCAGAGACACTACAACCTCAGGAGCCTCAAACCTCCACTGTAGTAGAGATGCAGGTGAACTCGAAACCCATGTCAAGTAGTTATCAAGGATCAAGGATAATGTCAAGTAGTTAATCAAGGATCTCTTGAACATGAAAGCTGGAAGATTGTCAGTGCCCATACCAGAAGGAAGGCTCCTCCTTTTCCTGAAATCTTGACAGTGACAAGTAGGACTGGCATTTTTGTAACAGATGTGAGGCTGTAAAACTAGGAGAGGCTTGCCAGAGACAGTTTTACCTGTGAAAGAGGTGAGCAAAGGTGCTTTGGGGATAAAGGGACCATATAGGGCAACTCAGTCTACCCCCTGCACCATGACGTCTGTTAAGAGAAAAAGAAGGGTAGTTATCATAGGAGACTCCCTTCTCAAGGAAATAGAGGGCCCAGTATTCAGACATGAAATTCCGTCTGTCAGGGGCTCAGTAAGGGTCACTACTAGAAAACTGTCCAGTCTGTTACAGCCCTCTGATTATTATCCTCTATTGGTGAGAAAACAAAGTGACCTCTGAGTGCAAAAGAGATTTCAAGGCCTTGGGACAAATGGTTGAAGAAACAGAAGCACAGGTAGTGTTTTCCTCAATCTTTCCAGTAGCAGGAAGAATATCAAAAGGAGCAGGGAGACTCCTCAGACCAACACAAGGCTCCAAGGTGGGTGCCATTGCAGAAGCTGGGTTTTTTGGCCATGAGATGGTCTGTACTACACCAGGTCTACTGTCGCCTCTTGGGATGCACCTTCCTCAGAGAGAAAAATAGCATTTTGGCATAAGAGCTAGCAGAGCTCATTGATAGGACTTCAAACCAGACTCAAAGAGGGAAAAGGGACAAAATCAGACTTGACAGTGATAAGCAATAGGATGGAAGGCAAAAACTTGAGGAACTGAGCACTACTGGGATCCCTCAATCTGCTCCACAATGTGTCAGCTTAAATTAACCACACCTAAAATGCTTCTATACCAACACATGCAGCATGAGGAACAAATAGGAGGAACTGGAAGGTTTGTCCCAGTCTCAGAGATATGACAACATTGGCATAAGTGAAACCTGGTGGGATGAGTCCTGTGACTGAAGAGCTGTGTTGAATGGCAGGGCAGGCGAGGTGAGGTTGTGTTGTTTTATGTAATAGAAGGGCTATATGGAGCTTACAGTTGGAAAAGGCAGGGCTGAGGGCTGCTGAGTAAGGATTAAGGGACAGATAAATAATGCAGGTTACCATGGGATAGACCTCCCAGCCAGGACACTGAATCCAATGAATTCTTCAATGAATTAAAGGACACTTCCAAATCAACTGCCCTTGACCTTATGGGGGATATCACGTTGCTGGGTATTAAGCGTTAGCACCACACAGCTGGCACAAACAGGTCCAAAAGGCAAGGACATAGGCAAGGCAGAGATGTTTAATTCATCATTTGCCTCTGTCTACACTGGGGATGGATTAAGGGGGTTCCAGTGCCCTGTATTTGAGTACTACGGCTGTGAGAATGATAAAGTCCCAGTAAACCCTGAAGCTGTGCTGGATCAGATGCTCCAGCTGGAACCCTGTAGGTCCATGGGACCTGATAGGATTCATCTGAGAACACTCCAAGAGCTGGCTAATCACAGAATCACAGAATGGGTAAGGTTGGAAGGGATCACAGTGAAGTCATCTGGTCCAACCTCCCTGCTCAAGAAGGGTCATCCCAGTGCACATTGCACAGAATTGTGTCCAGATGATTCTTGAATATCTCCAGTGAGGGAGACTCCACAACCCCTCTGAGCAATATGTTCCAGTGTGTGGTCACCTACACAATAAAGAAATTTTACCTTATAGTCAGGCAAAACTTCTTGCGCATTATTTTCTGGCTATTGCCTCTTGTCTTTTTCTTGGCACCACTGAGAAGAGCCTGGCTCCATCCTCTTGAAACTCTCTCTTCAAATACTTATAGACATTGATGAGTTTCCCTCTTAGTCTTCCATTCTCGAGTCTGAAGACTCTCTGAGTAGAGAGGCCCAGCTCTCTCAGCTTATCCTTGTAAGAGGCAGTCCAGTCCATCAATCATCTTTGTTGCCCTCAAGCACATGGTGTTTCTTGGGACTGTCCTGTGCAGGGCCAGGAGTTGTTTGATGATCATTGTGGGTCCCTTCCAACTCAGGATATTCTATGATTATCATGTTTGTCAGAACTATAATGAACATCCCCTACATGGAATTGCTATTTGACTTGGGCTTGATTGTAGCTTTGCCCTGGACATGGGTGATCAAACTGCTGTGTACTGCAAGATGCAAATTGTTACAGTTTGCTCCCATTTGTTTTGCAGGGAGGGTACCCTGGGACAAGCCAGCTAACTATAGCAGCCTTTGCAGTATTATGCTCTTACAACAGCCTGCACACACTGGCATGAACCCTTGCTCAAAGAGCATAAGCAGTGCCCTGAGGCTTCTGTTATTCTTGTCTGGAGAACTGAAACATGACTAATATGAGGTGCAATGCACATGCTCTTTACTCCCTTGTCTGGCTATTGAAAAATAACCACAATTTTCCCTTTCCAGAGACCTAGATTCAGAGATGGAAGATAGGACCAGATCCCTGCAAGCATGTAGGCATGTTGATAACTGCCTGTCTTACTTTTTAGTAAATTCATAACATTTTCCCATGAGCAGAATTCATAAATCCAATTTGACAATGTGAGAGAGGAATTTATAACACATAGAACAGTCCACAGTGTTAGATTAAGATAACTTGTAGCATATTATGTAGAGCTTATTACAAGGAAGACTTTCACTTTCCTAAAACATTCTCATTAGGAAATAAATCTTTTTTTTGCAATTTTAAATCAAGACTTTTCTTTAATGGCTTAAATCATAATATAACCAACAATAGGAGATAACTGTATCCTTAAAAATAATGTTTAAAAATTACTAACTCTCTTCTTGACTCAGGTGCTTTGGCAAATTTAGTAATTTGGCTGTGCAAGTTATCCAAACTCAGGCTCAACTTTTTCTTCCAAGAAGCATAGAAGAGTCTGGTAGGCACTCACCATTTATATTTAATTGATTCAGTTGCTTAGTTGTTACAGTATTTTTCAAGGAGGTGAAAAATCTCCCTATGAAGGGAAATGACTCACATCTCTCTTGCCCCTCTGCAGAGTGCCTGGTTGCAAGCTATAAAGGAAAAGGTGACTATCCTTCTCTTCACCACACATACTGACATAGCAGAAAACAAATTTCAAAGCGGAGAGATTGAATGAATAAGCAAATGGGAGCATGACTTCATGGGCCAGAAAGGCTGCTTCTTGGCAAGGGAAGTTTTGGGTCTAATATGTGGTCATAACATTATTTATTCATTTTATCCAGTGTTTTTTCAAGGCAAAGTGCAGAAACAATCTCAGACTTCTGTGCTGCGATGGCTACACCTTTGTCTGTACCAAAACTACTCTAAAGTAACTTCTGTCTGTTTACAGAAGTTGCAGTCATACAAATGACTGCAGCATTGATTTATCTTTAAGCTGCCTGTCTCTCCTCAGGCATTGTCTAGAGAACCTGGATGCATAACTCATGGCTCTGAGAATCCCCTAAACAATAATGCTCAGGTACTGCAGTGTTCAGTGATGAGGTAGCCAAGAGTTGCAGCTCCAGCTCTGTATGAATAACCATAACTGATGTAAACAGATCGAAAAAGTAGCTCTTAGCAAAACAGCATAGTATATCTATCCCCTGCTCATCCATTGTAACAGCAGGACAACAAGCAGAGCCATACTTCTATGAAGAGCACTGGGTATCTGTCTAGAAAAAAAAAATCTATGAACAAGTAACACAGCAGCTGTAGAAAGCTCCAAGATATTTTAACTTTAGCTGGTGACGTATTCAGCTCTTACACTACAGCATAAATAGCCTTTCTCTTTTTGATTTTTTTTTCTGTATAAAGCACAAAAGCTGCTTCAGCATATTTCCTTAGTTCCCAGTGTTCATTCTTAGTATCTCAGTGTTGCAAGTTCTGATACCATATAGACAGCTGTATACACACTATTTGTTGCTGGAGGCACTGCAGACTCTTGGGAAATAAGAGGTAGAATCAAGGGTTTCCCTTCCTAGGAAGATGGTAATCAATTTTAATTGAGAAAAGATAAAGTAACTGGTGCGCGAACTTGCTAAATCCTAAAGTTTTTATAATGAGACTGCATTCTGGAAGAAGTTTTACAAAAGTCTAGTAGAGAATCACAAAGGAATCTTCCTTTCCACTGAACTTTGGCATATCATATGGTTCATGTCTGCACAGAAACAGAGACAGAAAACATTAATATAAGATCTATGACTTACATAAATTTTCACACAGAAGATACTTTAGAAAACATACTAACATTACAAAATCAAACCATTAGAAGCTAGAGAAAAAAAATGTCCACCTGGGCAACTGTAAATTAATCCTATCAATTCATGTTTTATATGCTACCCAATATGCCTTAATTGGATGATCATACACTACTATTTTGAAAGAGCTCTTGCTTCACTCAGTTTAAAGCACTTGCATTTAAAACTGCCAGTATTCAGAAAATTATCTGTTTCTCAAAGTATATTTTTATCTTACCTGTTGGTATGAAATCTCCTTCCTCTATTTTTGCCTCTGTATGTGTTGAGGTGTTGAAATGGTTTAGTTCTAGAGGAGTATGCTGTACCTGGTTCAGGTGAAAGTGAATACAGCTTAACTCACCTTACCTCAAAACCTCCTAAATTCACATGTACGTGCTGATGTTTTCATAAAGTCTGATGATATGGTCAAGATGAAGAAGATTCACAGTGTTACATTACGTGCAAATAAACCAGTGGAGGATGTTATAAAATCATTTCACGTTACATATCTCAGTTTACAATGCTGGGCAAATTTAAAAATTGTAACTTAATATAAAACATTTAAAAAATTAAATTGGGAACTTTCCACATAGCTGAAATACCAATTACACATTCCATAGCAGGTTTTACTATTCATAGTTTTGTTCACATTAAAAATTGATTTAAATGGAGGCATAGTAAGTTACACTGTCTTAAGATAAACTTCAACAAAACCCCTGCATATCTCAGTATGATTTCACAGTGCTGTAAACCTTCTGTGACAGACTTAAGAGTTCAGTCTGAAAATTGAGCCAGAGGCCTAAATTTTAATTTTTGTGTTGATAATGTGAGTACTTCTTAGGCTATGATAGCTTCTTATCAGCTTGGTTTAAAAGTACTCAACTTCCATGATTTCTCTTGGAAATTAGCTTCTTTCTGTGGACACAGGTGTCTTGTGTCATGGTAACCCACTTGTACTCCTCTTGTGTTTCACAGCTTTTAAATACAGGCTAGGATGCATCTTCACTATACCAGATCATCTCTTTCTACAAGTTGTCCTTTTGCAGAACTAATGTGACAGCTAAAGATATGTCTTGTGGGTGTTTGTAAAATTTAATCATCTTGCCTTTCATCCATATACTGTATTTCCACTAGCCATAATAATAACTCTGGGCCACCTTTTATCTAAATACAGAGCAGATGCCCAAAGATGTATTAGCTGGCCTACGTTCCATGATACGGAGTGGAATAGTGCTTTAAGATCTCAGGGTCTAGGACCTGACTCTGCAAATTTATGCCCAGAAGTGCATGAAAGAAAATGCCCTTGGGATTAATTGAGATGCTTAACATAGCAACAAATAGTTTAGTTTTGTTTTGAATTGAGTTCTTGTTTGGATGTCTTAGTCTTCTTAAAATCTTCTTTGTTGTGTACTCTGTGTGACTTTCTCATCCATCACAGAGTCTTGAGGCAGAAGTGGCCATAGTAGAAGAGATCTACAGAGATCAGTGCTTTGTTTAAATTATTGATACTGGTCTTGACAGGTTTTCTTTCAGATCATGCTCAGAACAGGATTTCTTTTTCTTTATGTTGATACTCAAACCAAGCTTCTTAGCAATATAATAAAAATAGTAATATTTTTTTTCTATTTTTTTTTTTTGCAAAGAGTACATTGGTTGTTGGAAAGTGGTTGCTGGAAATAGCAGATCACTTGTAACTTCGAGCATCGTACATGATTTTTAACATTTGGTTAGGAGTAAGTTCTCTGAAAATGGTGAGTTTTCTCATTTGAGATCTCCTGTCTTTAAGTACAGAAAGCAGCATTCTTCTCATTGTATGAGAAGAATGTATGCTTCTCAGTATGTCATTTATAAAGGAGTACCAGTCAAGTATTTTTATCCACACCATAATAAAGGGGTATCACTCTTCAAAATTCCAGTCCTCAGTAATTGTGCATTATCATTATTACCCAATATGATTAATATTTCATTTCCTGAAGCTGAGTTGCCGAGGAGAAACAGCAGATGATCTAATCAATATAGATAATACCTGTTCATAATGGTTATGGAAAGATATGAAAGGAATGTTAACCCCTTAGCCCATTGTTTCTTGGAATTTACACCCAACTTGTATTCCAATATCTGATCTATGTAAAAAGTAATTCCATATTTTTAATGCTCATTTTCTAACCTGCCTATTCAGTGGGAAATGTATAATTTTTTAAAGTAAAATATCATAAGCTAAGATTTCTCTGCATAAACTTAAGTCAATTTTGTAGTGCTCAAGCTCATAGTACAGGAGTACCATGCACCTTTCAAATTTTGTGTCAGTATTACAAAGTAGTTCCACATCCCAATGGAGTTGATTCAGTTAAATCTAAGGAAATCTGCATTACCATTTGTTCATGTAGGTGGCTATAGTCATGTTTCTAAGCATCTGGTTAATACAGTGAGTGGAGCACATCAAATGACTGAGAGGCCAAAAAAGTTGACTTCCAGAAGAGCATTCAAAATATAGTCACCTAATATAGCCACAATATCAGAACATATCTTGTTTGGCTGGCCAGAGTCACTCAAGACAGGAGTGTGTCTCCCTTTTGACCCACAGAACACCTGCTACAAAGATGTCTCTACTGTTCTTGAGCCTTTCATGCAGCGCTAGTTGTAATCAACTAATAGATATTTTCAGACTCCTGCCGGTAGTGTGAGTCTATTAACTAGGTCTTGTACAGAAACCTACAAGTAGTAACTGAAGTTTAAATGTCTTAACCTCAAGTCAAATCTATCCTTGGAGCTCAGCTTGAGATTGGGGGAAGCTTGAACCCTTATGGAGTGCCAGTTGAAGACTACATGGAAAACACACTAATATGCACCACCACCACCCCCCAAATCCCATCTCAAATTATCCTTCATGTAGACCATCAAACACCTTAATAAATCCTATAATTTTCCAACATTAATTTCTTTGTTTTAATAGGAGTTTCACAACTGATTGACAGTGGGAAAGCACATAGACTTTCCTGGGCTCTTCATGTTCTCCTACTCAATGGCAGAAGAAATTTTGGTGATCTATAAGTTATACCTTATAGCAGGGAAAGAAAAATAAGGCAAAGAAAATTAAATTAAAATTAAAGGTGTGTCCCTATATCTGTTGAAGGTAAATTGAGACCTGTGCCTGTATTTCACAGAATGCATAGTTCAGAGCATTATGGTTGTGTAGGTATCTTTGCTGGTTTTAGGTGAAAGAAGTTGTACTACAGCTGAAAGCACACTAAGGGTTCATTTTCCAGTGACAGTGTTAATATTGCAGGATATCCCTCCCAGATACTTGCTGTAAAAAGGAGAGGGACACAAGGAATGAATGCCCTTTGGAGGCAGAGTGAAAAAACAATCTAATTATGCTGCTCAAGGTCTGCTGAGAAAATGGAATAGACACATCAGCATAATTTAAACTACCTTCTATTTATCAGCACTTCCAGCCATCATTTTGCTGGCCTTGCCCCATTAATACAGATAACATTTTTATGTAGCTCGAAGTTCTTCTCTTGTTGACTCATGCTTTTTCTCTGAAGCAAAAATGAAATTAAGGGTTTATCAATATGGAATGTGACTCCATTTCTGGTATCTTGTGCTTTTTGAGAGATTTCAAGTTTTCTGCTGGGAGATCTGAGTAGGTAGCATGCTTAATATTCCCAGCTGTACTTTCAACTCTACCCCTAGTACTACAGTTTTAGTGCTATACTCCCCTAGTACTTTATTGCTGCTTTATCAGCATCCTCAAACTTTACAAAATGTCAAAAATATTTTATGAGCTTTTGGGCTAATCAAAACACCATAGCTGCCTTCTCAGCAGGAAAGTAAGTAAATCACCTCATTTCTTGTCTTTCTGTTGGTCCTTAGAGGTCTCTCTCTTTGTTGTTTCACATACATTTTCCATACTTCTCCAGGTCTGCTTAAATTCAGGTCCAGATACATTCCTTAAATATCAGGAATGTATCTGGACCTGCAGCGCAGAGATGAGGAAATGAGGGAAAAATACATAAAAATGTATATTGATACTGCATGACTGCAGAAGAGCTAGGAAAAAACATCCATTGGGGAGTGTAACCTGACCACATTTCATAACTAAAAAAGATAAGAAAAGGGGGACATGTAGCTTCTCCCTTTTATAACAGACAGCTGACACCATTGAGAGTAGGAAATTTAGTGGCCTGCCTCCACTTAAGTAACTACAATTTAGAGAGCTCAAGTTTCTGATACCTAAATATTTTTTAAAGCTACTGTCTCCTTTTAATGCTTATATTGAAGGTTTTCTCCTGCCTTTTTGTCTTTTTTCTCATATTCCACACATTATTCTAGAAATTATAATTAAGTATCTTAAAGGTCTTTTCCAACCTAAATGAGTCTTAACCAAAATGAATAATTCTAGTATTAATTTGTTTCACTTGTTTTATTCCGTGCTCCTGTGCATTATGTAGGAAGCGATTCGAAGACCTTCGACATCTCTTACTGAAATTTTTACTAGTCTCTAATTGGAATAATGTGATTTGGTAAGAGCCATATGTATCCAGATTCTTAAAGAAACAAACAAAAAAACCCCAAACAAACAAAAAAACCCCTGCCCAAAACCAACACAACTCTGAAATCACAAACTTCCTTGATAAAAAATCCTGCTTAGATACGCATGATCTGGGAATTACAACATAATCTGCTGGCATTTTCTGTGAACTGAAATATTTCAATTAGTTTAATCTACTGACTTTCGCAGGGTAAGAACAACACTATTGCATTGCTGCAGTCTTTCTGGGATAATCTTACCAGAAAGAGGAAAAGAAAACTTAAACATACATGAGAAGGTATTCTTGCAGTAATCCAATATGAATTTTCTGTGTTTCACTAAATTTCACTTTATCTCAGAATCATTTTTCCTGTCTTTTTATAATTCAGAGAGTTGTTAAAAAAACCCAAGCAACAACCCAAGTCGTTACCACACATCTTCATATTTACTTCTTGTAGTTCAACCAAACTTCTCAGGTACAGAGATACTGTTACGTCTTCTGCTGTCACATGTAAATTATTACACATAGGCATCAAATTAGCCCTTCTTCCACATTATTTTAGTAGCTTACTGCAATTTTTGGTTCATCCATTAAAGAGGCAAAGGGTAGCAAAAAACCAGTGTGTTCTACCTGAGCAATGGCATCCAATCCATTGTCCTTCAACATGTCGATACACAAGGTATTACACACCACAGTCTTAAGTACTGGCTGGGAATACAAAATCCTTACCAAAGACAAGTAAATCTGTCCCATATTTTGCTGAAGCAGTAGAATGAATCCATTCAATTTCTGATCCTCTATTTCTGAGCTAGTCAACTTCTTCTTCTTCTTAGTCAACAGAGAGAAATAAGCACTTCTTATGATGTATTTCAGCTGCCTACCTTAAAGGTAAATGTGCTATGCACTGCAGTTGCCTATTACTTTCTGATGAACTAGAATGGTTTAGATTATAAATAAATGAATGTATACATAAAATATATATTTTATGTATAAATATATATAAAATATAGACACTTCTGGAAGCTGAAGACATGATATAACCAAAAATTGAAGCTGTTTGCTTGAGATGAAACAATACTAGATATGCTTGAAAAAAACAGAAGATACTGAAAGCTACATAGAAAGGGAATTGCATTCTCTTTTTAAGTCTGACAGTACAAAACCCTGGGATATTTGGTGAAATTAAAAGCAATATATTTACAGCTTTTGGAAAGGTTCTTCCCTCAGGGCACACTGAGGAGTATTCACCATGGCTTCAGAGCAATATTTAAAGACAATACGTTATATATGAGATATATGGGAGCTACAAAATGAAAGAAAATTATTAATAGATTGGATAATGAAGGCTATGGAAGAAGTATCCTCCAATGAGTGATGGGATAAACATGAAGGGATTTAACCCAAAAGTGATAGAAGCATCTCTTCTCTTGTGCAACTGATCTGCCATTGGCTTTCTGCATCCATGCAGTTCTGCCATATGGAATGTGTACATTAGGTTAGAATTATAGCAATGTAGAACAACTCAGGTTGGAAGGGACCTCAGAAGATCATCTGGTGCAACCTTTTGTGAGAAAGGGAGCCCAGATGAGATTAACTAGCACCCCGTCCAATCACATCTTGCAAATGTGCAAGCCAGCTTGTGATGCTGTGCCTGATGCTCCCCAGGACAGGGTTGGCCCTCCCAGCTGCCGGGGCACTGCTGACTCATAGTCAACTTTCCACTGACCAGGACCCCCAGATCCCTTTCCATGGTTCTGCTTTCTAACATCTCATTCCCTAGTCTGTCTGTACACCCAGGCTTGCCCCATCCTGGGTGCAGAATCCATCATTTTCCTTTGCTGAATTTTGATTGGTGATTTCCCAGTCCTCTCATTCACTGAGGTCTCTCTGCAGGGCCTCTCTGCCTTTGAAGGAGTCAACAGCTCCTCCCATTTTTGTATTAGCTATGAACTTGTTTAGTATCCCCTCCAGTCCTGGGTCACTTTATGTTATTTATGAAGATGTTGAAGAGCACAGGGCCAAGGATGGAGCCCTGCAGAACCCCACTAGTGACAGGTCACCATCTGATGTCACCCCATTCACTACAACCCTTTCTGCCCCACCCATGAGCCAGTTGCTCACCCATCACATGATGTGTTTATTCAGCTGTGGCTGGACATTTTGTCCAGAAGGAACCTGTGAGAGACAGTACTGAAAGCTTTATTGAAATCCAAAAAGATTACATCCACTGGCCTCCCTTGATCAGCTAGGTGGGTTACCTTGTCATGTCAGGATATTTAGGACTCTTCTGGCCAGGGTTGTACCAGCTGTGTGATACTTCCAAGTTAATTTCTGGCAAATCAAAGTGCCCCATAAGGACATGAGCAATTGACTTGGAAGCATCCCTTAGTTCGTCAAAGAATAATTTGTCAGCATCATCGTCCTGGCTGGGAAGTCTAGAGTAGACTTCCACGATGACATCCACATAATTTGTTTGCCCCTTTATTCTTATCCAGAGACTCTCAACTGTGCCATTGCCAACTGTGAGCTCCATACATTCTAACCCTTCTATTACATACTGTGCTACCCCTCTGCCTCTCCTGCCCTGCCTATCTCTCCTGAAGAGCCTGTAACCATCAAACAGGGCACTCCAGTCACAGGACTTATCCCACCAGGTTTCACTTGTGACAGTGATGTCAAATCTCTACCACTGGGCCAAAGGCTTAGGGTCTCGTTTGCTCCTCAGGCTGGGTGCATTAGCGCTGAAACATTTCAGGTGTGGTACATTGGAACCAAGACCTCTTAAAGCAGATTGAGGCAGGCCACTTGTGCTCTTCTCCTCAAGTCTTAGCATCTATTGTTCATCACTGGTGAGTCTGGTTTTGTCCCTTTTTCCTTTCCAAGCTAGTTTAAAGCTCTGACAAGGAGCCCCACTAACTCCTGTGCTAGCACTCTTTCCCCACTGAGAGAAGTGCCTCCCGTCAGGTGTCAGTACACCAGTTAAGCAGTTTGTCATATCTGTGTCGGGGTCCTGTGATGTGGGGTCCAGCTGCAGCTGGACAAAAGTTGTATAACTGCACGTCCTCAGGGAGGAGTTGAGGTCTGGGTTTCACATTTGACTTTAATGTGGCATTAAAAAGAAAATAAATTTAGGCTGGTCACTAGATTTAAACCTGATATAACTGCTTCATGGATTTGAAATTTTTTCTGCGTGATTTTTATGCAAATCCCTTCTGTATGAGATTTTCAAGGAGAGAAAGAGAATAAGCTTCCAGTTGCATCCATAGAAGAGACAGCATCTTTAATTCTCTATTTGATCTCAATATTTTAATGGTCACATATAGGTTCTCTTGCATGAAAGTGCTCCACAAGAGAACAAACAGATTATAAATGAGAAGCTGGATTTTACTGTGATCATATTTTTTCAATCACAAAAGACAAAGCCATCAGGCAGTTGTTTGATTTAGCTTTATTTTACCCATATTCATGTACAAAAATGTTTGTGTTTCTTGGAAAGCTGTATGCCTTAGATCATTACTACTCCTTTTCCTATTTCTTAGATAACTGCTAAATTCCCATCTTCTAAGACAGAACGTTGTGTTGTTCAGTGTGCCAAGATTAGCAGAGATTCTCTGTCATGCATTTTGTCTTTTGACAGCTTAGTGGTATAATTACTTACAATGCCATTGCTGTTGCTGCAGCTGTAATCAGCTTCTACTCTCTTCTGTCTAATTCTGCCATCTTTCAGTGCTATCAAGAACCATGCATCAGCCTTGCTAGTTTGGACCTCCTTAACGAAAGAAACTTTTCCTTGAACATATTGGAGGCCCTGCAAAAACACTGTCTAAAGAAAAGACCTTCAAAAATTGAAAGTCATCCTTGTCCCCAGCAACAGGACTAATATTGTCACAGTATAATGATAGGTGGTCCAGTGACTTTATCACACCACCCATTTTTTTTTCATCTCTGGTGCCAATCACGTACAGATTGCTACTGTGAGAGAAACTATTGCCAGAAGAAGAGCATGCCTATTTTTTTACCACTACAGGACAGCAAATATACAGAAATTGATTAATGTTTGGTCTTTTTAAAAGGCTACCTTGGATTCCTAAATACTAACCTATATGCAACTAAAACACATTTAAATTTCTTTTTCTTTTGGGGGCAAACTGAGCATACAAAGTAGGAAATTTTCGGTATTTGACCTCTTAGGTGACTGAAGATGTGAATTATCTGTATCTAGGTCAGGGTAGGAAGTCATGTAAATAATCTGGAGGGGAAAAAGAAAAGAAAATATCAAAAAAATCTAAAAAAAACCCAACAAAAAATACATCATTTCAAATTTTCATTCTATACAGGAATGCTAGCAAGTTGAATTTGGGTGAGAAAATTACCTAGATATAATTGATAGCTTGGTCTTTGTAGCTGATTCTTGGGAGTCTTTATTAAAAAGTTGTAAAAGTAAAAAGTCTTTATTAAAAGTATTTATTAAAAGGTCTTTTAACTCTTGTTAAAAGACAGCAGTGGTCTTGACTCTGATTCCAGGAATAAAAAAATTGCAAACTCTGGACTGATCCATATACATTGATCCTGATAAAAGTTTTAAGCACATAAACAAATATATTAGTCTATTAAAAGAAGGGGGGAAAAAGCTGTTCTTTTTCTTTTTTAAAGACACCTGTCATGATTTTTGCACCTACATAGGTGAATTTGCACCAGCCACTGTCAGATTTTTAGCTGGTGATCACAGTTGTTTATTAGTTAGGGTAGTCTAACCAAGACTTGAATCAAGGCAAGGTGGTGGAGTTGCTCTTTATGTGAGCAAGCAACTGGAATGCATCAAGATCTGCCTGGGAATGAAGAATGAGGTAAGAATTATAGGTAAGAATTAAGGAGCAGGCTAACATGGGTGGCACTGTTGTGGGCGGATACTACAGGCCACCTGAGCAGGAGGAGGAAGTCAATGAGGCCTTCTGTAGACAGCTGAAAGAAGCCTCAGAATCCCCTCCCCTGGTTCTCATAGGGAACCGATATCTGCTCGAAAGACAACAGGGCTGGGCACACACAGTCCAGGAGCTTCCGGAAGAGCACTGATGATAATGATGTTTTGATTGTACTGCTGGACCTATATTAAAAAAAGGACTGGTTGAGGACATCCTTGGCTTGAAGTGATCATGAGATTGTGGAGTTCAGGATCCCATGTGGAGGAAGCATGACAATAAGTAGGGTTATGGCCCTGGACTTCAGGACAGCTAACTTCAGCCTCTTGGAGGAATCCCAGGGGTTAGAGATCTGAAAGTTAGGAGGCGCTTAAGAGAGTTTGTTAATATTCAAGAATAACTTCCTCCAAGCTGCATTGGTGCATCTGAGTAAGAAATCACAAAGAAGGGGCAGGAGACATGCTGGGTGAGTGAAGAGCTTCTGGAAAAACTCAGATGGAAGAAGGAGGTTTATGGAAAAAGGTACAGGCTACTTGGGAAGTATATAAGAACATTGTCAGAGTATGCAGGGATGCAACAAGGAAGACTAAGGTCCACTTGGAATTAAATATGACAAAAGATGTCGAGAATAACAACAAGGGCTTCTTCAAGTACATCAACATCAAAAAAAGGGTTAGGGAGAATGTGGATTCACAGCTGAATAAGGCAGATGCCCTGGTGACAGAGGATACAGAGAAAGAAGAGTTACTGAATGCATTCTTTGCTTCAGTCTTTACTGCTAAGTCCAGTCCTCAGAAATACCAGAGCCTGGAGGCAACAGAGAAAGTCTGGAGGAAGGAAGACTTTCCCTTGTTTAAGGAGGATTGGGTTAGAGACCATTCAGGCAAATGTGACACCAATCCATCATCTTTAAAATTTCATGGAAAGTAAGAGATCTGCCTCAGGACTGGAGGAAAGCCAATGTCACTCCAATCTTCCTGGGGAACCCACGAAGCTACAGGCTGTCATCGCTAATATGAGGAAAAACTTTCCTTTGAGGGTGACAGAGAACTGGAAAAGGCTTTCCAGAGGTGTTGTGGAGTCTCCTCTGGAGATCAGCCTGGATGCAATATTGTCCAACCTGCTCCAGGTGAACCTGCTTTACAGGGGGGTTGGACTAGATAATCTCCAGTGGTCCCTTCCAGCCTCTTTCATTCTGTGATTCTTCCTTTTGACTGCTTAATATTTAAGCACTCGATAAACAGTGAGGTTTTAAGTACTTTAAGGGACTGTAACTTTGCCCTGGTAACTTTTGTGAATTGGTCATATTTCGATCTTTTCTTTGAATAAATAGTATTTATCGCTCCTCTGTTACTAAAAGGAAGATCTGTATATATCAGATGAAAAAAAAGTAATGCAATTAGAACTTGTGAGCTCTGCACCTGGTATACTTACCAAAATGTGGGTGAAAATGTGTTCTATTGTACAAAATACCAGGACAGAACAAAAACAGATTGCAAGGAAGTAGATTTTTCAGTTTTATGAAACCAGGTTAAGTACAATTTTTTTACGAAACCTGGAATGCTGATGCTTATCTGAGTGACTTTCTCTGAGCCTAAATATTTATACTTGGCCTTTTCCACCTTTTCATTTTTCTGTTTTTTCCTGTTTCAGAGATTCCAAACATTGTCTCGAAGACTAGGCTTACAGTGACATCTCTGTCACTGTACAGAGAGGTTTTACGAGACATGCACATCCCTCCTAACTGTGGCATAGATTAAGTGGTATGTAGAGGTGCTCATCCCTTGTTGGGGAAGGAGACTGCGTGTTACATATAAATTAGGCATCTCTTTTCTGACCCAATATTAATGGCATGAATAATGAAGTGTCAATAAGTGATAAGTCTTCCATGGGGTTAGAGTGAGATTTTTGTCAGTAGTCCTAACCTCTTGTACAAATCTTTCTATAAAATGCCCTGCCAGTATTGCCCTAGATCTTCTTTTACTGAAAGCAGAGATATGTAATACAAAATGAATTATTTCCACTTCAAAATGCAGTGATTATGACAAAGAAAACAGTTTTTATTGGATAGTGACATAGAGCAGTTACATGGTTATATCCCTCAGATGATGGAAACTGTAATATGTTTAACATTTTAAAAATGGCCTGGATGATGAAATATCACTGGTGTATTCACAAATTCCCAGGGTTAGAATTTGTGGTTAAAAAAAAATGAGGTGATATCTTTACTTTTTTTCTTATACTTCTTCCCAGCCTATTTCCACCCACATGTCCTATGTTCCTTTCTTTGTATTTTTCAAATAGAACAAAAAAAAAAAATTAAAAAGGGAAAGAAAGAAAAGTACAATGCACAAGATTAACACTGGCAGAAGAATAGACATGCATGACTGGTTGTTGGCAGTGTCTGAAATATAAAGCCCACATTTCTTCAGTGTACTTATTTTAGTATGATAAATTGCATTCCCTTTTCCTTTATGATGTTTTTTTCTTTCAAATGTGCTAACATGTAAGTATTCCAAAAAAATTTAATTACATTTTGGCAGCTCATCGAACATAAACACTACATCCTTGATGGGCTTTTGGACTTTGCCCATACGACAAGACTGGCAGCCTAAAAAAGATTCTCAATCCCCTGATGTTTACAGGATTTAATAATTGTATTTTGGAAATCCATTCTTGCGGGTCATTCTCACAGCCTACAATAAAATACGGAGCTATTTAGCTTGTCTCCTAGGATTTTTAAAGCCAGATGTATGGCTGAGGATGTGACTTGGAGAGAATTCCCCAAAAATCTTCCAGTTCATCTGCTAGTATACATTTTGTTATTAAAATTTTGGGGGTGGGAAGGTCTCTACAGGTGAAATCTACAGTTTCTGCCTTACAGGAACCTAGAATTTTATTTAGATTTTTCTACCTCATCCTGAAGATTGAAGTACCCTGAATGGAGAATTGTTTGGATTAATTTCTCTAAAGGAATGACACATGACTTCAAATCTAAATTAAATTGACTCTCAGAATTTGTTCATATGATCTTTTGCTTCCAAATGGATGGAAACTTTTGTGTGACTTCAACTACTGAGTATCCAACTCAAAAAAGAGATACTGAATATTTTCAGCTACAAATATCAGAATAATTTCAGAAATTTGCATTCGACTTTTTGTTTTTAGTAGGTAGTGATCAAGATCAAGTTTTACTTAAAGAAAAATAAAGTTTTTTTCCTATCAATTTTTGAAAATCTATACATTGATGATAATTTCAGGAATACAAGAATTGAAGATTTCTTCCAGTATACATTAGTAAATATTTAATTGATCTATCAGAGACATTTGTCCAATCATTATTGTTGTTTTGGAAGTTGTGTGAAGATATAAGCCACAAAATATATTAATTTGGGGTATAAACAGAGATGTAATCACTTAGAAGCTGTAGTTTCACTTTCTACTCCCAAATTTTTGCAGTTAAATATTCTTCCTGAAAGTATCATAGCTCAGAATAAGTATACTTATTCAATGCTGCTTTTGTCTAAAAATGCAATTTCAGATTTTTTGAAAAGGTTTTGGTTGGAGCACCAGAATTCCCCAATGTCAGTCTATAGTTCTCTGATTATTTTTTCAATCATTATTTTTGTCTTGAATACACATAGGATGATTATCTTATCTATAGCATGCTACCTCCTATAATACGGTTAAAGGCAGAGCAAGAGATACTGGTACCAGGAGAAACGTCTGTCTCAAAACCTTGTGAGGGAGGTAAACTTTAATCAGGCCCAGAAGACAGTCAAGAAGTCTATTTATGGAAGTTCCTAAATAATAGCCTGTGGGCAGAACTGCTTTGAAATCAAGACAGCTAAATTCATCAGATGTATTAATGCACAGGCTGTTCTCAGGTACTGCATTAGAGGATGCACCACTTGAAAATAAACTGAATGTGGGGTTTTTTCCTCTTTTCCTCTCTGTCCCAATAAAATGTTAAAATGGCTGTTGCATCCTGTCTCACAGGAGTAAGGGCCTCTCTGACCCATATCAGGCAGAGAGGTTCCAGTCACTATATTTGTCTTGGATTCCTTAAGAGTAAAAAGCCTCAAAGTGTTCAATGCCAATTACAGTGCTTATTAACCAAAGGTTTTCTCTCACAAAAGACGTTTGTGCTAGCAGGAAAAACCTCAAGTTAATGTATGCAAGTAGATTTTCTTAGGTATATATTTTACTGGATAATAGCTTTAATGAAACTCAAAACACTAGTGCTAGTTTTGGGAGGACATTTTTAGCATGCTTCGAGCAGTAGAGCTGACTGCTAAAGCTATAATTTCCTCTTGCTCGCTAGCCAGCTGTGACCCTGACAAGTGAATGACTCAAGCAACAATACCAAGAAGTAAGAAAAACAACATTCAAGACCTACAGTTGATAAATGTCCCTGTTTTTTTCTCACAGGAGCCTTTTGGAACAGTAGAAGATGAACCTGAGTGCTTCTTGCCCACTACAGATGAAAACAATCAGGGATCAATTAATAAATGGTGCTATTTTACACAGCTGTGAGACTGTGATTACAAAAAGGATCGAAACATAGATCGACTCAGGAAAGACCACCTTGCTGGCTTGACAGGGTCACAAAACCACCAAGGAAGTAATTTATTATTGCTATTCATTAAAGAAAGGTTATGGTCATCTTTCTAATTACTTTTCTTACTTAGGACTGCTAACTTTTTCACAGATTGCTTGTCCCTTGTACTGACCTCTGTATAAAATCGATTCATATTTGCATTTTTTTGTGCTCATTATGGTGAAACAACAGACTGAAAATAAAACGTCTTTCTCTGTAAGAGCAGGCAAGCACGGAAAACACTGATGACAAAGGTTTGGTTTTTCTCTTTTTTTTTGTTTCATTGATTCTTTCACATATTCTTCCAAAATTCATATATTATGACTATTCTTACCATGAAGTTACTATGGGAAGCTTCAGAAAAACTGAGGCCAATATAATATGCAAGTTATTCCAAGAACTAAGAAAGTGTGTGTATTGGTTTTTTTCCCTAAATTTTTTAATTACAAAGGATCACCAAAAAATTATTTAAAAGCAAATCTCTTTATCTCTTTTTCTTGGTGTTGAACTACCCAGTTATCCAAAGCTCTTTCTTTAAATGAAAAAAGGAACAAACACAATGAAATTTGGAGCTGAATATGGATTAAACTAAATCTGATCATATGTTTTGATGAAGTCTAGTGTTTGCAGAGTAATTTTGTTCACAGAATTATAGAGCCCATAATAAGAAATAAGAAATTATATTTCTTATTTGAATACTAACTTTTGTCCAAACCTGATCTCTTCTCCTAAGGCACAAAGTCACATATTTAGCCCTGTTCCTAGCTCTATTATCTTTACATTCTCAAAGACAGCTGTCAGCTTTGTCAGGAGCTGAGACACTTAGGGATCCTATTCTAAGAAACAATACTGGCTCTGGTACCTTTTAATAACAACAGAAACATTTAACATTTCTGGTAAAACATCATCCTGAATTGTTATCCATATACTCCATGGAGAAAGACTATTAAATTCTAAATGGTTCAAGGTTATGATTGTCTAGCTTTTTCAAGGGATTCTATTTAACCAATGATTTTAAACAATATAGTTGGAGAAAATCTCTCCTTGCATCTTTGCCTTCCATGTCTGTTTTAAATACATATACATAGTGATCATTTGAAATAGGGCGACTAAACAATTCACATGATAAAGGAAATGTAAAGGAATAAAAAATTCACAGTATTTGGAGGGAGATAAGGCAAAATCTTTGTTTTGAGACCAAGACTGACAAATAAAACCAGATGTGTTTCTCCAATCTGTTTCTGCATGACTGTAGGGATTTGACAACAGTAACCACTGGACACATATTTATATACTTTGTAAAGAGGTACTTGATTTAGCAGTAAAGAGTAATAAATGCGTCCTGGGCTGTATTATCAGAGGCACAGCTGGTAAACTGAGGAAAATGGTTATCTCCATTCATTCAGCGTTTATTAGTTCTACACATCTAGAGTACTGCATCCAGTTTTGATCTTCCAGTACATGAAAGACATGACAAAACTGGACCAAGTGCAATGTAGGGCCACTAGAGTGGGGACTTGGCACAGTTTCCTTATGAGAAGATGATGAGAGAGATGGTCTTGTTCATCCTGGAGCAAAGACAACTTTAGGTACAGCAAACAGCAGCTCCCCTACGTGAGTAGGCAATGCAGAAGATGCATAGTGGTGCAAGATGGGACAAGAGAGACATAGGAAATAAATTGAACCAAGGGAGGTTCTAACCGGTATAATGATAAGCCTTTTCCCCACAAGGACACTCAGTCCATGACACAGGCTGCCCAGAGCTATTGTGAATTTTCTCTCTGTGTTTGGGAGTAGCTAAGTCCCTGATCAACCATGTCTGACCACATACTTTGCGGTGACCTTTCTTACAGTAGGAGTTTTAATTGGGGATCTGTTAGGGTTCCTTCCAACCTGAATTATTCTTTTATCCTCTGAAATAACAGCAGACACCTAAAGTAGTCCTAAAATGTGATTGTATTTTATTCGCTGTTTCATGTGCCATTTTATTCTCTTACTGACCTAAGTTTCTCATTTTGACAAATCAGTTAATTCAGCTATTCCAAAGAGGTCTGATTCTTCTCTCAGCTATACTGGTGCTGAATATGCAGCAACTTGACTGAATTTAACACTTGAAAACATTATTTGAGAGCCTGGAGGCTTAACAGACTTTAGATAGTGACTATCTGAGATAAGAGCAGAATGTAATCTTCAGACTGTAGCCTTGACTATGACTAAAGAGATTTGTGCTATGTAAACAGAAAGTCAGAACTTTGTCTTTTTATTCACTGTAAATCATTATGAAAAGCTGATGAGTGAAGTGTGGATCTTTCTCTTGGTACTTTTTTTTTTCCATGAGGAGAACAGCAAACACAGCTGATAAAATATTTTTGGCAGTATGTTAAAATTGCCACAGCTCTAATGATTTGTATTCATCGTATAGTCTTAAACTACCAGTAGTTGTAATTCATCATATTTCTAATTTTACAGAGGCACAGATGGCTGTCCACTCTAGTGGTCCCAACATTACTGAGTTAAACATGGAATAGCATGATTGATTAAAAGTTGTAATCAGACATTACTCCTTGTAATTGTGATTAATATAAGTTTACTATTTCTGACAATAATTACTTTTATTCTTTTTTTTTTTTTAACAAAGAGAATCGAAAGTAAGTAGATTACGGGCTTAAAAAATCAAGACTTTAGGGCCAAATTAACAATTAGTTTTAACTGCAAAAAGAGAAAACTGCTGTTCATACTTTAATTTTTGGGTGGTTTAGGGATTCCTGTTATCCTTTTGATACCAGGTGGCTGTCTTTTCAAGATGAGCCATTGTTCCCTGTGGGAAAGGGACAGCTAATAATACACTTGTATAATTTTCTTTATACCATTGAAAAAGGTTTTTTGCATTCTTACCCTTTCAGTAGTGCCTAGTAACATGATTTTTTTCTTTTTTTTAGGAATGTTGGGCAATTTTTTGAAGGTAAAAAATTTTTATATTGCCTGAGGCAGTGAAAAATTAATGGACTGATTTATATTAATGTATTTTGCATTCAACTGAAACACAGTTAATGGGTTAATTTGGCTTTGGGTCGGGCCATTGTTTCTTTCATACAGGATCCTCATAGTCAAATATAAATCAGGCCTGTATTGTGATAAAGTCCTTGACTTCCATATGGCTCTCTTTTCTTTGGAAGAGCTTGTGAAATTTACACTTAAATTGATACTATGTCTCTATAACTTAATTTGCTTAAGGACTGGGTTTACATTGCAAGGTTTTGACAGCAGGTGAGCTCCAGGAGTGGCTTCTGTAAAACACCACAAGATGCCCCCATGTCAGACACACAGTTTCATCCAGTTCCAAATCCAGCTAGACAAAGCTGAGCCCAACAGTGATAGTGGTGCTGCCTCTGTGTAAACATATTTAAGAAAAGGTAAGGGCACTGCAGAGCAGCTGTGAGATAAAGGAGTGAAAAAATAAGTGAGAAACAGCTCTGTAGACACCCAGGTCAGTGAAGAGTGAAGAAGGAGGGGAAGGAGGTGCTCAAGGCACCGGAGCAGATATTTCCCTGCAGCCCACAGAGATGTACAGATGTGTAGCAGAGATCCACATGCAGCCTGTGAAGGATATCCCCAAAGCAAATGGTTATGCCCTGAGGGAAGCTGCAGACACTGGAGATCCTATGCAAGAGCAGACTCCTGGCAGGAACTGCAGCCCATGGAGAGGAACCCACACATGAACAGGTTTTCTGGCAGGAACTGTGACCCTGAGAGGGACCCACTGTGCAGCAGTCTGTACCTCAAAGGAATGTATCCTCCAGAAAGAACTCATGCTAAAACTGTGAGAGGCACTCCATTCTAGAACAGGGTAAGAACACGAGGAGGACAGGGTATGGCAGGATACAGCTTGTTCATTTTTAAATCCTCAGTGAAACAGCTTCATTTCCCATCTTTCCTTCTGAGACAAGATCTAGTCTTTCAACAAGCTGAGGAATGCAGGCAGTGAAAACAAAAGAAGGATGCTAAGCATAACTTTTGGGCAAAGAGTTCACAGAGAAGCATTGCTGTTTCTCAGCATCTCTTGTGCTGCCTTTGGCAGACAGATCTTATGAAGACCAAGGCAGAACTTAGAGCTGCTTCCCTCGAGTAGAATACTTACAGCAGGTGTCTTTGGTCTTGTTACCACTCTTTCTCCAAAGGTGAAACAGTCAAGTATGGTTCTTTCCTTGGCTGCAGGTTAAATTTTTTCTTACTTTACTCATAGTGATAAATTCTTCTTATTTTACTCTCCCTATGTCCCCCTCTTAATTTAATCTTCATATCTCCAAGAATGATATTTGTTTTTTTCTTCTTATATCACTGTACTGATGCTGTTGTTTTCTTTATGTGGATGCCTTTGACTAAGCAACCAATTTCATAGGAAAAATAACAACTGTGTCTAAGGAAGAACTTGTAGAATTTATATTTGTAGAATTTATATTTATAGAATTTAGCAGAAATTCTCTTTCCGATTTGTTAAAAAAAAATCCCAAACAATTTTCTTCTTTATTTTCTGTTTAACAAGGTACACTGCATATTATCTTAAGTTTTAATTTCAAATGGATGATACTTTCTAAGACAAATGATTCTATTAAATTCATCGGAACAGAAAGATGGATGGTAAGACGTTACATGTAGAGAAAGGTTGGGTGTTAAAACTTCAGTGGATGTGTGCCACTTTTCCCAAAAGATGATCAGTCCCGTATAATTACAGCTGGTATGTGCTGTATCACATGGTGTTGAAAACTGCTATCATGAGAGATGGCTAATTGGCTATTTGATTAATAGCTCTCCACCAGCTTCCATCTGTAGTGAGATTTAGCCTACTGTTCTCAAAGCTGGCTAAGGCATACTTCACCACAACCTATCTGAACAGCTACATGGAGCAAAATCATTACACAGTGAAAAAACTGTTATGAGTGAGCAAAGGGTGTCAGGTATTTGCAGCCACTGTCAGAGGGTCATAGTTCTTTGCCACTGACTTCAAAGTCTTTTCTCAATGGTGTAGTGACTAGTCTCTCTTTTAAAGAAAACATTTCCATTTTCTTGCATTGTAAAGAAAAAAGAAAGAAAATATCCATAAGAAACAAAAATCCTCTCCAAAACCACAGTGGATAAACAGATAAGTTTATCATAGGAATGCCAAAGTACCTCTCGATTAGCCAAAATGAATGTGAGAAGGGCAGTAATACGAAGCCAGCTGCAACCCCAGAAGCAATGAAATAATAAAGTTGCCTGTGGCCCTAACCCCTTTTTTATGTACCCAGAGACAAGTATAGTTGAGCAGGCAGTTGTCTGGGCATTGCAGTATCCAGGTTTTGATAAGTGTTTTAACAAGCTGGCATAGGATGCTACTTAAAATGAAAACCAGGACCTAACAGTCTCTTATTACAGCCACTAAACAAGTGGGAGGGAATTCAGTGAGCTAGATCTACAAATACTACATTATACTTACACGCCTTCTTATCCTGATGATTTTGTTTGCAATACATATGTTAACTTGGGAAAAATGACAATAAAGTAAAAAGAAATAACCTATAAAACACTATTGTCAGAAAACTAAGCTGCAAAGAATAAAACAGAAATTTTGAAGATTATGGATTATCTTACTTGGGGGGTTTTTTGTATGAGACTGGGATCATAACAGGTCTGTGAATGGTAGTCAATATAAAAATGGTAACATGCTTCTGTATTTGTATTACCGTTTTTAGAAAGCAAAGAGACGTGTATTAAAACTGTTGTAAATTGCTTCACAAGGAAGCATCAGCAGTGCCCAGCAAAGTGCACCTACAAAACAACCTTTATATGCTTGAATCCTAGCAACTAACTCTATATACTTATTAGCTATCCTTTTGAATTCTATAGCTCTCTAACAACACTAGCAACAACAAAACCCAAACTGGATTTCATACAGCTTCTTTACAGTTGACCAACTTCCTGAAGACTTTCAAAGAGACATGGACACTGAGAAAATATTCACAGAGGCACAGTGCAAGTCCTTCTGATAGAGGGTCCGTAGAGAGGTAGTAGAAAAGGCTGATCCACATGTATTCAGCTTTACAGGTCAGTGTTTAAGATCTACCCCATCCATTCAAGCCACAGCAATACTGCTGTTTCTCACCTAATAGAGAACAGCTCCTGGTACAGTATTGTATACTTTAAACATATGTAGGGAATATATTCCTTCCTGAATATATAAGCTGCTTTGCCGATATACACAGAAGTTCCAGCAGCAGTAACACAGGAAAAAAAGCAGCACATCCAACTGGACCTGCAATAATTCTCCATCTGATGCCTAGTAACTCTATGAATTAGACAAAATTTTGTACATTTTGGATCTTTAGGGATAATTAAATAATATTCTTCTGAAGAATCACATTCTTATCTTTTACCTACTTCTCCCAGTGGTTAGTGTATTTTGTGAGTATTTAACAAGGTTGTTGCAACTTTAGAAAATAGCCCATCTCTTAATTCCTTAATCCCTGTTTCCACCAGAAGAATTTTTATTCTAATAGTTTAAATTTATAGTTTAACATAAACTGTAATTTCATGGGTTTTTTGGAAACTATTATCTCTCTATATATACAAAGATGTACACGTGAACCTATATGCAACTTTACTAACCAAGACAAACTAACAGGAAGTACTCCGTGCATGATTTACAGTATTTGTGATCTATGTTATGTTAAAAACACTGCTGCACCTTCCCTTATCAATAGTACAGCTTAACACACTGTGAGCATAACTATTTTCAGCACTGTTTTCCTGCTTATTGTATATGGATAATGGAAGAATGTATAAAGAAAAGCAGATACCACAGCTGTTTCATCTTTTTTCAATTAAGTACCCTAATGCTTTGGTATTTTTCATTCTGTTTTCTGTGAAAAGTTGGCTGCTTTTTCCATACATATACAGGAACAGCTTGCAATACTCAAAAAAAGAAACCAGTAAAAAGAAAGAAAATTGTTGTATTCTTCATGCCTTTGAAGCTATATATTATTATTAAATTATAAAATACAAATATATTAAATTGACTTATTGAAAGAAGCCCCAACAAACCAGACAGAATTATTTCCTCCTAGAACATATTTTGAATTCAGTTAAAAATTTATAGTTTCTTGCCTCATGTATTTTTATACCAAGAATGCAAGTAAATAGTTTACTGGTAAATGAAGTTTCATTCTGCAAGATTTTCTAATTTTCAAAGAAGAATTAGATTTCTATTAGAAAAAGGAGGTGTGAACTACTTAATTGTAGAAGAAATTAATATGCTTTTTTTGCCTTTTTTTTTGTTTTTTGTTAGAATGACACTATCTTTAGTAAGATCTCTTAAATAATATATACATAGAAAATAACAGTTTGAGGGTTTTTTGAAGTGCATATAACAACAGAAGTTATGACTTAGAGGCATTGGAATGAAAACCAGGCGTAAGCAGGATTTACTGTGTATATTTTCACTGGTCTAAATTAATATCAGAGCCATCACAAGCATCAGGAATTTTACAATAACACCTGTTCTAGCCAGTTGAGTTTGCCAAGAACATTCAAAAGTATTTCAATATTAAGGATTAATCAAGAGAACACATTTGATAAAGACCCATATCTTCAGAGTAGAGGATTGAAATGTTGGAAAATATCTAAGAACACTGACATACAAAAGAAAATAAGGGGAGCACTACAACATGAGTTAATAATGTAACAAAAAAGTGTATCACTTCTTTGGTTGAAAGATGGTGACAGATATGTGAATTTATTATGATTTATTCAGTACAGCCTTGTATCCACTGAAATCTTATATATTTCATAGTGTTGTACACACATGACAGTGCAGTGCATGTAGGGGCATGCAAATCACGTAAATGCACGTAAGCCACCGGAAAATAACCACAATATTAGAGATGAAATGAAAGAGTGTCCTATAGGCCTTGCAGAGTAGTGCCTCCAAAGGAATCAAATTCGACAAGGGTTTTCTCATACAGCTCTCTGCTGACAGCCGTGCCGTTTATAATCTTTTTTCCCAAAAACCCCTTCAGTGTCATTCAGACAGTCCACTGCCTAAGAACTTCTCTGTCACTAGGAGCACACATTATGTCCAGACCTGTTTGACTTCTTCATCAATGGCTTGGATGAAGGGGCACATGCCTCTGCAGCAAGTTTGCTGAGGATACAAAGCTATGAGGAGTGGCTGACAACCTCAGAGGGCTGTGCAGCCCTTCAGAGGGCCTCATGACATTGGAGAGATGGGCAGAGAAGAACCTTCTGAAATTCAAGAAAGGCAAATGCAGGGTCCTGCACCTGGGGAGCAATAACCCCACACCCCAGTACAGGCTGGGGGCTGACCTGCTGGAAAGCAGCTCTGCAGAGAAGGATGTGGGGGTCCTGGTGGACAACAAGCTGTCCAAGAGCCAGCAGTCTGTCCTGGGGTGCATTAGGAAGAGGATTGCCAGTAGGATGAGGGATGTGGTCCTGCTCTTCTACTCAACCCTGATGAGGTTGCACCTGCAGTGTCATGTCCAGTTCTGGGCTTCCCAGTACAAGACATATGGAGCTCCTGGAGCAAGTCCAGTGGAAGGCTACAAAGATGATTAGGGGACTGGAGAATCTCTTGTTTGAGTATAGGCTGAGGGAGCTGGGCCTGTTCAAATTCAAGAAGAGATGACTGAGATGGGATCTTATCAATGCATGCAAACATCTGAAGAGAGGCTGTCAAGAAGATGGACCAGGCTCTCCTCATTGATGCCAGGCAATAGGACAAGAGGCAACAGGCAGAAACTGATGCACGAGAAGTTCTACCTGAACATGAGGAAGAGCTTCTTTATTGTTTAAGTGACTGTGCACTGGAACAGGTTGCCCAGAGATGTTGCAGAGCCTCCCTCACTGGAGATTTTCCAGAACCATCTGGACACAACCCTGGGCAATGTGTTGGGGGATGACCCTGCTTGATCAGGAAGGTTGGACAAGATGACCCACTATGGTCTATTCCAACTTTACCCATTCTGTGATTAACATGCCAACATACCAAAATTCCCAAATAATAGTGGTTTATAGTGATTTTTAACTTTATTTATCTTCTTGCTTTATTTACCTCTGTCATTTTAGCATTATAACACAGGAGAAATAGGAAAAATGGTGAAATGAGAATCGGTAAAAACAAAACACCAAGAAAAAGCCTGAAGGGCTGAAGAGCTATACAATGGTGATAAAAATGTCATCACTTTTCAGTAAGTATGTCTGTCCACTGGTAATGTTAACTGGCCTCAATTTTCTGGACATCTTGGAAAATGTGAGGAATATCCTCACAGAAGAATTGTAATCTTTAAAATATATATATTTAATATTAATTCTGAGTGGTTGGAATCACATAAGTCTACTGAGACCAGAGAAGACCCAACCTTTATGCTTGCAGTTTTTTTGAAACAAGAGCCAGAGAGAAAACCAAAGAAATAAAACTTGCAGCTTAACCATTTCAACTGAGCTGAATTCAAGTGCTTCATCTTACCAGTGTTTTGCAGACCAGAAATTTAACATGAATTTAAAGCAGGGTATTAAGAGTAATGATAATTTGATATGTGTGGCCTAATATTAGAGATCAGTAATTTGAATGAGAAATGGATGTGTGTTTATTTATCTATGGGCAAATTAACTCACTTGGTGACCTTTCTCCACTTATCTATAACTCAATGTATCTATATTTAAACCACAATTGTATACCATTTTACATCTAATAATCTTACCTGATACCACCAAAGTTACCCAACATGACCCAAGTTGAGCTGTTACATGATGTACATCAGTCAGAATAATGACAATGATGAACACAATACACTCCCTAAAATCTGTTTTGTCCTTCTGATAAAGCAGTTTTCTGTATGCACTGATTCTGATGAACTGCTATCTGAACATCTAGTTCTTGAAAGTATCTTAAAACTTGACCTGTGATTGTCTTTTATAAAAAGAGAATTTTAAAATTATGTTTTTATTCTTTGAAAGGTGAGACATTTTGTTGAAAAAACTGATCTTGAGAATGCACAAAGGGTATGATAGCAAAATAATCTTGCAAGTGAGGATATTTTCAAATTTCTGGCCCCTTAGAATAATTGGTTATTGTAATGTTTCTATGTAAATTAAAGCATGAACTCATTCTTGTATTTAACTCTTGGCAATCATTTTTCATCAGTTTCTCAAGGGCAACCTGGCACTGCAGCATGAGATCCAAAATTTTTATTTCTTTGATCCTGACCTAGCTATCAGTTTCCTGATAGTACTCTCACTAACAGAAAAAAGGGTTGCAGATAACACATATTTTTAATGCTGAGAATTCTACCAAGGTATTACAATTACATTGATTCTCCAACTACTTTATTTGAGTATATGAAAACAACATTTCATGGGATTCATTATTTTCTTTCTTCCTGAATTCCTTCTTAGATCTTAATTCAAAATGAACTTTATTTTGAAAGACTGGGGACTGTTTGTTTTTATGTTACATTCTTCCTATGTTTCACAAGATAAAATGTTCCTGAGAAACCAGAAATCATGTAGAAACAAAAGCACATTGAAAATGAATACATTCAAATAGCTCTAGTAGAACTCTGCAGCACCTTGTGGAAACGCAGTGTAACAAGAAAAAATTATTTTTCCATTTTTTCCTCTACTCAACTGCCAATCACAATTACAGCCCAGTTAAAGTGATTTCCACCATTACAAGTTATACTGTGTCCGGGTGGAAAGCTGCCAGCTTTCTTCATAACAGCCCATCTGGTGCTGTATTCTGGATTTATAGCTAAACCAGTGTTGGTAACACAACAATATTTCGATTGTTACTGAATAGTGCTTGCACAGCATCAAGGTGTTTTTTTCCCACACTGTGGCATCCCAGAATTAGGCTACAGGTGGGCCAGAAACTGAGGGGCACTGCCAGGGCAGATGATTAAAATCAGCTAAATGGATATTCCATATCATGTAACATGATCAGCAAAAAACCTTAGTTAAAGGAAGAAGTGGGGGGACTCTTGTTTTCCAAGATGATTACTGCTCAGTCACCATCTCAGTTGGGAAAGGCTGTGACTGCCTTTGCACCCCTTGCACTCCAACTTTTCAACTACTCCACTGTCTTTATACCAGCCCACAAGGATTTGGGAGTTCTAGTTTATAGGTTGGCTGCCTTTTTTTTTTTTCTTTTGGGTTTGGTTTTTTTTTCTTTTTCTTCTTTCTATTCCCCTTCCTGCTGGGATTTAAAGGAAGGAGCAAGCAGCTGTAGGATGATTAGCTGCTGGCTAGTGTTACCCCTCAACATAGCCTTAAGTTCCCAAGCTCTGCTCTGACTTGGGAGCACACATATCAGGGCTGGCCTGAGCTCCTTTCAGCTCCTAACTCAGGTCCAAGTGCCTGTTTCCTCCCCTGCCTGAGTTCTGATGATGCCTCTGAAGAAGCAGTTCACTGTCCAGAAAACGAGAGCCCCTGGGGAAGGCTGTGAGGGCACATTTACACCTCATCTGGGAGCAGGAAGCAGGCAGCAGCCTGGAACAAGAAAAGAAATAATCTCAAGGAAATGCCAAGACTGAGGATGAAGGGAATGCACCATCAGTGATGAACATCTCCCTGTGTAGGTCCCAGGGCAGTAGGAGTTTCTGTGACACCCTCACTTCTGATCGATGAAGACCACCCCACTGACATTTGGGGAGAGAGCACGAGCTCAGCAGAAGGGGTAACCAGCAAGATAGGTAAATAAAACTATTTTAACTTTATTGCTGATGAGTCTATTCCCGATTAGGACTATGAAGATGAAAATATAATAGGAATACTAAATTAACTTCACATGTGTAATGTGATCTCTTGCCGCGGTGTGACCCCTGCCCGTGAGGGCGCCTCGTCGAAGGGGCTCCGCGGCTGATCCCCGCTGGGCTGTGGCTGCGAGACCGGGCTCGAGAGCGGAGCCCTGGCCGCAAACGCACCAAGGGTGCGACGAGGGCTTGGTCAAAAAGGCGCTTCGGAGACAGGAACAAAGAGGGACTCTTCGTGGGGGGTGCAAGCAGGAAGGGTTTATTAGAGGCGCAGGGAAGCTAACACGAGGGAGAGGGGAACACGAAAAGCCTGGGGGCAGGGCAGAGCACGGTTTTAAGGGGGGGCGAAGGGGAGGGATTGCATAGGAATCTGCCAATGCTGGGTTAGAGGGAAAGGGATTGACACGGAAGGTAGTCCAATAGGAGCAACAGAGGGGCGTAGCTCATAACCGCAACCAACCATCTACCGAGGAACACAGAACCTTCCAGACCGGTATCGCATATGCATCAGCTGGGAGTGGAGGAAACCTTGGGGATTTACATGAATAACAAGGGGAACTGTGGGGTAAACGACACGTCCTTAAGTTGGGGTGCATCAAAGGTACAGGAACTGATTGCTAAAGCAAAACATCTCTCACGTAAGCGTCAGAGAGCCCATGCCTCCTTGGGCAAAGAGGAATAGGTCTCTCTAAACAAGGGAGTCTGGGGCAGTGGCCAGGTCTGCCAATGCACCTGTTTCTGGGTTTTATCATGGGGTGACCCGCAGGCCAGGAGGCCGACCACCGCCACAATCTCTTTTGGGCATAGAAAGAACTAGTAACACTGCTACCATAAGTCCATGGAATTCAGACTCCAGGAATGGTAAGAGAAACATCTTTCTGCTTCAACCACAGCAAAACTGGACATAAGTGATAACATTCCTGCAACGAAAATATTTCAAAGTAGCATTTCTAGGAATCAAATCATCATACAGATGTCAACTGATATTTTTCAAGCTGCTATTTGCAACTGAGATTTTGCCTCATACATTATATGTTAAACTAAATGCATATTTTTAGACTCCATTTTTCTGGTAGTAGCAGGAAAAAATATATTTCCAGGTAACATTTTTTGTATTGGTAGATACTTAAAAAAGAAAAAAACTCCTGATGAGAGGAAAACGATGTCTATCCTAATGAATTTCTTCAAAATGAATGATTTTTTTGTAAAATGACATTAAAATTAAATAGCAGTCTGATGTGTAGCAATGGTATTCTCCTTTTAGATGTTCTTAGTCACCCACTGAGCAGTCACTCACGGAAACCATTTAAGAGAGATTTAAGTGTGTATCTTAGTGGATAACTAAAGTACTCATGGTCTACATTCTTGATTTAATATTACAAAAATTACATCACTATATATTGCTGTTCCTTGCATTGGACTGCAATAAAACAAGCCATTGAGGCAATAGTTATGATAGATATCCATTATAGATGGAATATTATGTCAATGATAGATGATATTAAATTATTTTATTATAAATTAAAGACCATGTCTTATTATGCAATCATAAAAATGCCTGTCAACACTACAGCTACTGATTTAGTAGTGGCTTACGGGGCAAGGGTAGCTGGAAACACAAAATTCTTAAGAAAAAAACCTCTGATTTAATACATTTTTCTGGCCTCTAAGTTTGTTCTTTTTTTTTCTGAGACATAATAACGAGTATTAGAGGAGATGAAGCTTGCACCCCTTCAGTTAAGGCTCTGGCAGTATTTCCTGGAAATACAGCACCCCTGGCTTTGTAGGTTTATAATGGAGCTTCAGAGATCCATATTGTGTTAGAGCTTTCATGAGCTATTTTCTGTAGGGGGAAAAATGATATGCAGATGACACCAGCACATGAAAAAAGCAATTAATGAAAACTCCAAAGCTGAGTTCAGTGCACTAAACCCAGCAAATCCTAAAGCATGCTTAATATCAGAGGTAAGCAGGTAAACCAATTTAGCTCCTTCTAACATGTTCCATGTACAGCAGCTGTATACAGTCCAACTCCATAACATCATGGCTGAACTGGCTAATTACTAAGAAATAGCAAGAGTAAACAGACTGCACCATTACCTGGTGATTTCTGCAAGTCAAGGAGCTGATTCTCACTCCTTTACAACCTCCAAAATAAAGTAATTATCAAGATGTGCTATACAACTATTTCTGTGCAATAAATTAATTCATCTGACTTTGAAAGTTACTCATCTAATGTTTCCTCACCCTCAGGGAGGCCACATTATTTTGGACAGTTCAGTTTTCAGTAAGACACAGGAATTAAAATAGTAGCCTCCTTATTTCTAATTACAATGATTTAATGAAAAATGGTTTTGCCTGTGAGCCTTAAATTTAAGGAAACAATTGGTAATCTTCACACGAGAAAGTATTAACGGAATAACTAGCAAAATACCAAGAATTCTCCTCTGACCCTGCTGCTTCTTTTACAACCAAGCTTAAAAAGCGAATATATGCAAATATCAGTAGTTTATAAAAATAGGTTTCTATTATAGATACTTCAAAACTCTAAGTATAAATATTTAGCAAAACTTTGATTAAACTTTCGGGGTTTATCTACAATTTGCCCTTAAAAAGGCAGTTTAATCTCTCCATCTTCACATTTTAAAATGGCAGAACCCTTTTATGAGGAGGGCTGTGAGCCCTTGTCACATGAGCCCTTTGCACTCCCTTGGAGGAAAGAGCCCTGAGGGCCAAAAGAACCCCTCCCAGAGACAGACAACTTTTCCTTCGGTTAGGGTGACAACCCAGCATGCCTTGTTCCTCTATGGTAATACCTGACATCCCAATGGCTATTGGTTCCTACCCCACCCCCTACCTTTCCCATAAAAGAAGCCCCCTCTGCCACCTAATTCCAGGGTGGCTGTGTCACTGACCTATCCTTTGCGGGGTGGCTGGACAATAAAGGCTACCTTCGTGGAACTGTCACACACGGCCTCCTGTCTTTCTATCCCCGAGCCTGCCTTGGGTGACTGATGCAAGAGCTGGAACACAAGAGCTGAAATCACTGCTGAAATCACTGCTGAAATCACTCGTAGCTGAGAAATCGCTACGCTTGCTGAAATCACCCGTTGCTCAGGGAGGCCTGCCTGTGCCCCTGGAAGAGCTGTTCTTTGCAGGACGCTCTCTCTCCAGGAAGGTCGCAGCATACCGGTGCGGACCGGACCCCCTTACGCAACACTTTTATACAGCTGAGGGAAACAATTTCTATATTTTCTATAATTTTTTTAAATTCAACTCGATTTTAAATTCAAATCTGGTCTAAAGAACAGAATTCAAAGCACAAAAAAATTGCTCATATCCATTTTTTCAGCCCTTAGATTTCAGAATCATGATCCAGGCCACTAGGGCAATAGGATAGGTCTTACAAATCCTGGATGCAACAGAAAAATATGGAAAATATTTTTCAGTTCTGGTTTGTTTTTCAGCTTTCATTAGAGTTCTTTAGTTTCTCAGTCACTGCAGAGCCCCAAACCCCTCCTTTATTTCCCACTGTTCTCCTTGGTTCAGACAGCTAGGATGCAAAGGATCCTATGCAAAGGATGAAAAGATGAAACAAAAGAATAAATTCCCAATTCTTTTACATCTTTTGGATTCTCCTAAGTTAGTTCTTAGGAAATGCTTATGAAAGGATAAATTCCTACTCTCAGTAGAAGCTATACATCAACTTCAAGAAAGAGTGCATTTCACTCTTCTCTAATTTCATAGCCATCAGTATCAAAATTGGCAACAAAACTTTGCTGTCCCAAACTGAAAACGACTTTTCTCTGTTATAAAAATGAGCAAAGAACAAAAGGTAAAAAGAATCAAAAGAGATGTCTTCATGTTTGTGGGTTAGAGAGCACACCTGAATGTAGCTGGAAAACTGAAATTCAGTTCTTTGAGGTAGAGCAGACAGCAACCAGTGTGGGGTTTCTACTCTCTTCCATACCAAATTGCATATAGGAACACAGTAGTATCATTCACCTATTCTACAACATTATTACTCTCAGATCTCAAGAAAACCTCCAAAAACAAAACAAACAAATTAAAAAGAAAAACCAGAAAAAACCAACACCCCCTCCCAAACAAAACAAAAACTCCACAACAAAAAAACCACAAGCTATTAAAACCCTTTAAACCCTCTGAGAGTTACCAAGATTTTCTTGTGCTATGATATGCCTCAAACCAGGAATTCAAGTTTCTCCTAGATTTTCTAGTGTATACAGAAGTAATCATAGAGCCTCCCCCAAGCAAATAGCTGTTTTTCATGTTTCACAATACCTAGAGACATTTTTAGCACATTCCTTTGGCATCACTCATATAGCTTGTATAGATTTAGGCATTTTAGTTTTCATTTTACTTTCAAGAATGTCTGTTGACAAGTAACTAAAAAGCAGTTCAAACTCTGCATGCTTTTCACTTCATCATCTCAACTTGGCTGAAGTAAAGAGTGCACATGAAATATTTATATTACATACCAGGAATGCTTCCTGCAGGGAAACAGCAGAAGATTGGGTTCAGTACTGGCATGGTTCTATAGCACTTTACAAACATAACTTTCACTCCTCCTACTAGAGGCCAAAATCTCAGGCATTCAGCCTTCCATTTTGTTAAACACACCTGTTATTTACTTAACTTACAGCAGTTAATCCTGGTATAAAATCTAATAAGTCACTATAAGAAAGAAAGTAAGACAAAGTTTGTCTTTGACCATTTAGTAATTGGACATCTATCCTCTCAGGGAACAGCAAGGATCAGCATCTCCCTAAGGGCTGGGAAGCCAACAGGGGTACCATCCCAACAGGGACAGAAGCCAGATCCTCATCTCACAGTACTCAACCAAGACAAGCAGGACAAAACCTGAGATGGTGGCTCAACCCAAAGCCCAGACCATAGGGCAATAGTGCAGTGATGAGACAAGTCTGAGGTCAGGCCAAAAGTCACAGTCTGGATCACGTGCATTGGACCTGCCAGACAGAAAGAACCAAGGTCAAGCAAGCCACAGGCCCAACTCCACTCCCAAGGTTCCTGTAGTCAGGCACAGCTGAGCAGCATATAGTACCACAGCTTAGAGAAAAAAGAAGTGCCCAGGGCAGAGCTTAAATAGAGCTCCTGGCCCATGGCTGTGGGTGGAGTCCTCAGGTGAGGCTGATTGGGGTCATTAAGCTTAACTAACGCACTCACCAACCTGACACATTCACTGTCTATCCTTCTAAAAGATTTCCAATATGCACTTGCACTGTAGCATCTGACCACTTCAAATGCACATTATTAGAGTTTTTTTGTCAAGATTTCAGAGCTCTTTCTTCTTTTCATGGAATAGTTTGCATTCTGGATTTTTTATACGTTATTAATTTCTGATTGGCCTACTCTTTTCCTGCTTTTTTGTTTTGTTTTCTTTATTTAAATTGTGAATTTGTTTTGGTTGTTGTTTAGAACACATAGAATTCACTTGATAATCCAGTCTTTTTTGCACTTCTTTTCACTGTAAATTAAAAAACCCATGTTTAGTCAGGCCTGAGACACCAGGCTGGTGCTACAACACTGCTAAAAGGCTTCAGGGATTAACATCATTTTTGGAGACATACACACAGGCTATACTACAGCCACAACAGCCCCAGGAATAAAAGGTCCTTTCTAATTGATCTATGAATGTAGTAAAACCAATGAACAGCAAGGCTAAAGGGAATCTTATTTTCCTGAGCAGTCAAAACCCCACAGGATACACAGAATCAGAGAGAAAACTGACAGTAACTTTTAGATTTCTGGCAACTGCTGTGAGCCAAACAGCTGCTGCTGACAAACAAGGGAATACAATATCTCCCTTCTGCCCTAGTATCCCATATCTCAGCTGTAAGGTACAGCTGCACAGTTATTTCCAGGTGGAAATGAGTGTGCTCTGGATGTATTCTGAGCCTGAAGGATGGGATAATTTCCAAACCAGAAGACATGTTGCCAGGTAAGCATGATCTTGAGCTATTAAGCCTTGCTGACAAGCTGCACATAAAACACAAGTAGATTCCTCAAGGGTAAGGGTTGAATTTTTCCTCCCTTCCTGCAGAGTATTAGACGAATTTACCTCTAATTCCCAGTTATCCAGTCGTACCTTGCCTGCATATGGTTGATAGGACAGCTGTTGATAGGACAGCTGTTTTCAGTGGTTTAAGGATGTCTAGGCCTTCCTCAAGTGAATTAATGCCCAGTGTCAAGTACAGAGATTCTTGATTCATAATATATATCAAGAAGGTAAAATGTCTAGTCCATTACTTGTTTCCAGAATGTATTTGTATATTCATCCTCAGGAAAGGATTAAAAATTCCTACATACATAGGTATTTCCTATTCTTTCCTACCACTAAGCTGTCGAATAGCAGAAGCTGTTCAAATTTTTGAGAGGAAAGAGAAAAAAAAATGTTTTAATGTAGATATTGAAAACAAAACAAGCCCAAAATGATGACTAAGGTAACAGTAAAGAAACTTGAGAAATGCTCTAAAAGATAAAATTGCTGTGAAGCACTTGAACCAACAAAGTAAATGTTTATAAAATGTTTAACTGCTTTTGTAGTTTAAAATACATTATTTACTTCTATAAAATGAACTTTATGAGTAGCAAAAATCATTGTGCAAGAACCATCTTGCCCATGCTGACAATTTTATTGTTATAATATTTGGTGGTTTTCCTGGAGGTGTGGATTCCAACATTATTACATTTCATGAGACTTAGTTTTAATTTAAAAATAAAAAATATTTTTATTGGTCTTGAGTTTAAGAGAAGAGTATGTTTATATGCTATATATTCAAAACTCAGAAAACAAATAAGAAATATGTAATAAATAGAGCTTAAGAATTAATAAATCTGCAGGTATTTAAATCCAGTCAAGTATTTTTATATGATCTTGTTTCAATTTCTGAGCAGCTGGGATTATCACTTATACACGCTTTCATAACTCCTCTGTTTTTCCATAAGGTATTTGTAACACACAGAGCTGAAACAAAAGCTTCACGTTATAACGTCATCTTTGGGTTCATTTTTATGGAGTGTGTGTCCTTAGAGGTTTTTCACTCATGTTCCAAAATGTGTTTACAAGAAACCATCACTACAGTTAGAAGCATGTCAGGAACTCAAAATTTAAAAAGAAAACTTTTAAAAAACTCTTTTTATTAGGAAAATCATGCACCCTCAGTTCAATTCAGCAAACCTCCAGGTCCACATTATGCCTTATTTCTGGCTTCTAAATGGAAATATCTTCTAAGTGGTAGTTGTTTCATTTTTACAAACATAAACATGTGATGACATTTTTAAATGCTTTCTTAATGACCATAATGTTAAATACTTTAGCAGAGACTAACCAATTAAAAGGAATTGAAGACAACCATAGGCACAGAAGTCTGACAGTGTATAACACTCCACATCTTTGCTATTATCATGAGCATTTCAGAGGCGTCTAAAATTACACACTGTGCAAAAAAAAGACCTCACCACTACAGAAGTATACTGGTTTTAATCTGTTTCTTAAATGTCATCTAAGCCCTGAGAGGAAGCTAAACTATACTTCTCTCATTGAACTCTCAGCAGGGAGAATGCTGTGTCAGCAAAGTTGAGGTGTCCTCTCCTTCAGGCTTGGAAAGTTTGAGCTGATAGCTCTCTCCTCTTAAACCTGGCCTTGACTTTCATTCTCCCTTTGGAAGAAAGTATAATGAGTAATGCAGGGAACACACAGGAGGCATTACTTTAGTTCCCGTTCCTAAAACTGTTCCCATTTTTAATCAAATGACCACTGAAGTACCCCATCTCCTTGGCAGATGCAGAAGGACAACCCCTCGTACTCGCTTCTCACACTGTAAGAATCAGAAAGCCAGAGAGTTTTCAAATCCTAATGTTCTTGGTAGGTTTTAGGACAATTTATAATTTTGGACTGTGCAACAGTATAGGCTCTGAGATTCCTGTTCATGCTGAAAAGATTTATTTAGTACATACTAGTATCCTAGAAAGTGTATTTATTTTGGGAAACCTTTGAAACAGTTTTCTGAGATTCTAATTCGTAAGCTTAAAAAGTTTGAAAATACTGAATGTCGACTTCTGAAAATCAATAATTTCCTCCAGGTTCCTAAGTCTAGTCCTTTTTCTTTTTCTTTCCCCAAAGGTAGAAACCAAAATACCTTTGAGAACTTGGGACTGAGTGATGGGAGGCAACAAGTTAGTCACCCAATGTACACTGGTGCCTTGAGGACACACAACTATATATTCCTGTGTCTGAAAAGTTTTAGAAAATATAGGATTTTGATTCATGTGTACAGAAGCAAACAGCTGAGGTTGTTTTAGAGGAATTAGCTCTGAAGTGAGGCAGAAAACAGATCACCGAGGGGTGCTGCCATCTTCAGATGCTGAAGAAATTTTTCCAGATTTCATCCACCAGCCTGGCAGCTTCTAAATCACAGAGATATTTTTGAAAATGTTACCTACACTCTGTTGTGACTAATGACAGCTGAGACTCTAGAGAGCAATTTGGAGGTCATTCTGTGCCTGCTACCTCTATTTCATCAGTCCTCTCATGGGGTACACTCCATGCTTTGGGAAATAGTTAGGAATTTGTTGTGTTTGTAGTGCTTTGAAGATGAAAACCACTGTAGATTAACAAGCTTTAGGTTGCAATTACTCTGATTATACTTTAAAAAATGTTATTTATTTATTTATTAAATATCATAGATCTTGTTAGTATTCTGATTTTGACCCTGCTGAATAAAAGGAAGGATAAGCATTTCCAGTTCTTTTCCATTTAGCCATTACTCTTTTCCTTCTATCTTATATGTGGGTTATAAAAAACAAAGATAAGATGTTTTACTCTCTTCAATATAAGATTTGTCTTGACCACTATCTAACGTGTAATTTGTAAAATCTGGTACTAGCAAAATGAGTTGATTTGGCACAATTTGAAGCACTAAAGGTTTTCAGCCTTTTTACGTTAAAAATCTGCTTAATCCTGAAGCCAAATATTCTTGCAGTCACATTTGCCCATTGTAAAAATTTTGACAACCTATGACCCCACCCTGCACTTTGCCTCCAGATCATCTTCTAAATCAAATCCTTTTCAAATTCTGTTCTCTGGTCTCTTCTCTTTTTTAACAATTTTGAATTCCTGATAGGAATTCCTTTCACCTCTGGCTAAGAAGAAGTGTAGGGGAATGACGACAGCAATTCACTACAGTTAAAGAAGGAGGTTTTCCTGTGGTTTCCCCTCCAAGGCCTGATCAGAGTCAATGCACAGCGCATAGAAGGGTACACCTGGAATGGCAGGAACAGCTCCCTCTGTGTCTAAGGGAATAGGAGCACTTTCAGTCAGTTTGGAAGCTGGGGGGTTTTGGATGCTAACACCTGCTGGCAGTGCACCATAGTGATTTTAGGCAGCAGCTCTCCAACAGGAACTCTGAGCTAAGATGCATCTGTAGTCTAATGCAGCCATGTTAAAAGCTTTCCAAACACATAAGCTAAAACCCATGTCTAGTCTTTCTTGCTGCAGATGACTTTTCTATGTAAACACTGCATATCTAAAATGAAAGCACATGTATAGATTATAATAAGTCTATAACATCAGTATAGATGACTTTCAATTGCAAATCATGTGAAAACCAATCACTAGTAATCCATATCCCATCTTAAGGCTTCTGCTTCAATTTTGAGCTAATAGCAACTGTGATGTCCTCTACTCAGAAGTCCCAATGCAACAACTCTGTATATTCTTTTGGACAGACTCACTGTACAGAAATTAGAATTTTTCTTATTCTAATTCTCAGTAATTAAACAGCTAGCCAGCTAATAAGGCCAAGTAATGCAATGACCTATGGTTCGAGACTAAACATCAGGATTAACAACCAGCTCTCTTTCAGGATACACGTCTAATATCCATTTTCTTTATCTAGGAGAATGCTGATTAAAGTCAGGTTCCTGTCACACTCCATGTTCTGCATTGAATAGCAGAAAGCAATATACCAAAATACAGCTGGCAACTAAAAGCATTACACTGTTTCTGTGAAGTAAGAGATGAGCAATTTTACATCCCTACACAAGACAGAGCCTGGATATTGCAGTCCTTCTATGTTAGGAACACTGAGAGGCAGTGTTAGTCCTATCCTTCATAGAATCATAGAATAATCCTTCGACCAAATTGGATCAATGAATCCTTTGACCACCTTGTCAATTAAACCAAACACTAGGTGCCATGTCCAGTTATTTATTGAATACTGCCAGGCATGGTGACTCTACCACCTCCCTGGGCAGTCCATATCAATGTTTGACAACTCTTCCAGTGAGGAAAATCTTCCTGATGTCCAACCTGAACCTCCCCTGGCATGCTGGAGGCCATTTCCTCTTGTCCTGTCACCAGCTGCCTGGGAGAAGAGGCTGACCCCAACTGGCTATAGCTTCCTTTCAGACAGTTGTAGAGTGATAAGCTCTCCCCTGAGCCCCCTTTTCTCCAGGCTAAACTCCTTCAGCTCCCTCAGCTGCCCCTCACAGGACTTCTTCAACAATTCGCCAACCTCCTTCTCCTTCTTTGGATAGGGTTCAGCACATCAGTGTCTTTCTTGAGGTGAGGGGCCCAGAACTGAACACAGGACTTGAGGCATGGCCTCAACAGGGCTGAGTGCAGAGGTACAATCATTTCCCTAGGTGACTGAACGAAGATGTTCACATTTTTGTGATCTGCTCCAGGACACTGAATCATTGTTACCCCTATCTGCTGATCAACTGCAGCTGCAGGGTACTTAGAGTGCTGGAAGCACGTAACATGATTCTTCTGATGGATGTCAAAAATAATTTTTTCTTATTTCATAGAACAGTGTGAAGAGCATGGTCTACAGGACAAGAGCTCTGACATGAGTCTATTTAATAGTGAATAGCAAAAACAGTTTTGGGGATCTGAACCAGGACAAGGGAGAAAAATTTAGTGTTGCCCCATCCACCTTTCCTATTGCTGAGGAATGAAACAAGGAGCAATCAAACCAACAGCAAAGACATACGCTGTGAGGACTTATTTCCATAGTCTTTCTCGGTTTTCAGTTTCACAAATGTATATCTCAAGGTATTTGATGCCAATCTGTGTATATTTCAAATATTTACTGTTTATTTTTGGCCTTGTCCTGTAATGATTATTATCTTTCAGGATAAGAAAATGGTAATCCATTAACATTTAACATTTTGCTTTGTATGCATTCTCCATCCATGCAGTAAATCAGCAGGTGTTCTTTGAATTGCTGGAAGACATGTAACCTTGTAACTTTGTAGAAAGTCTGTTGAGAAGAATTTTCAAAATTTTCCTTCCAGGTTAGCAATCTTCAAAGTTTTATTCAGACATTTGACCTCTCTGTTGTCTTGAAGACAGAATTTTCTTCACTGCCTGTATATAAAACCTCTCCTTCTGAGAAAAAAAAGATTTTGACAGTCTTCTGAAAAAAATGATAGCATTTGTTGTATGTGGAAAATATTATCATTTTAACAGTATATGTGACTCAAACTGAGTTTATAAATTTTATTTCAGATAATCTACCAAGGCAGTAGAATAGCAAATAGATCAGTTGTGATCTTAAGTACAAACCAAAAGATTCTAATCATGTCTAGAATTGAAAAAGAGGTTGTAATTACAGTATATAAATTCATGCATTTTTAGCATAAGACTGGCTTCCAACTTAGACAACTTTAACTTCAACATGCAATTCTGGCCACCAGCAGATTTCTCATAGTTACAGTTTTGTCCAGTTGTTGATACTTTCCATGAAACAATTGTATTCACTGAAAAATAAACAGTGACGAAGACTGTCACGGATATTTTGTAAGAAAAGTTCATTTTATAGAGTAGAATGCTGTTGTAGGAATAAATGAAAATATTTGGGATTGTTGGGCCGCCTTGTTATCAGGAAGACATATAATTTTCAGATGAATGAGATATGTTAAATTGTAGTTCTAAATGTCTCTCCTGCACTGCAGTATCTATGCTTGTAATCTTTGCAAGTACTCTATATCATCATTTATCTGGGCATCTGTAGAGATAAGGGCAGATGAGATAAGCAGGTAGCCATCACAATTTCAGTTTCTGTTCTATACTCTCTGTCATACATAAATGGAAGTATTCTCACTGATCATCAGGCAATTTGCATTCCTGTTTATCTGAGTCCTTTTAATGCTAAGTGTCATCAAGGAGCTTTGATCTGCTTGCAGTTAGAATCTGTATACCCAAAGATAGTTTCTTCAGTTTCCCAAAGCTCTTAAACAGTACCGTGATTCTTTTTCACAAGGGGGATACAATTTGTTAGCTGCTTCTCTTTAAGTGTTCTTGACATAAATGTTCTTCTTGGTTTGGCTTCATGAGTTTGAGTAGGTGTGAAGCCAACTCTGCTGTCTTGTCAACCACTGTCATAATGGCAGGTAACGTGGAATCAAACTGTAAGTGCTTGTTCACAGTGAAGTCTTTAATCAGGCTGAAACTTCTTTGTGTCTTATCTACCCAAAGGCAGGTTAAGTGTTTTCCTGGAAAAATTGTCTCAACAGCTAAACATAGTAAAACATAGGTAGGAAATAACATCACTAGAATATAAAAGTGTAAGAGAATGCAATGTTTCTTATCTGTGGTGGGATGTGGCCCTGGTAACAATTTAAATTTCTTCTGATGGGTAATGGTCCTAAGAAACACAACTGCCTGCCTGAAACAACATTTCGCAAAGTTAGATTTCAACTTTCAGTGTTGTGGCACTGCAGGATGAGCTAAGTATCAGGAATCTTTTGAAGTGCAGTAACATCCAGATGAAACTGAACTTGACAATGGTTATTGAGAATCATGGATGTCATTTGTTCAAAAAGCACCTGATGCTGAAGCAACTTTATGAAGTACGCAGTTAAAATAGAAAAATCCATCATATGTAACAAACGCTGGGACATTTCTGCTGCCTTATGCAGCCTAATTTGTTGATGCACAGTCTTGAAAACCAAAACTACAAAATGTCTTGACATTATTGACTTCTACAACTGCTTCAGTGTATGAAGTTCAATCGCCACTGCAACTAACCTAGTTCAGATAAAATAATTGAAGTTTGTCAGATTTCAGCGCGGCTTTATTTATTTATTTATTTATTTTCTTTATTTTGTGCATGAAAACTGAAAAAAAATTAATGTTGTAACAACAGACTTAGTAATGTTTAATATAGTTCAAACATCCATTTAATAATAGTTCAAACATCCAGAATGGGAAATGTCTGGCTTCACACTGATATATGAAGCTGAATGCAAGCTCCAAAATGGGAGACATTGTTACTCTTAATAAAAGGTGGAATTCAGTTACTTTATATTAATGTTTATATAATATGTCAAATTGCCAATTTCGTAAATTCTGCATTCTGATACTTAAAGTTAAGTATTAAAAAGGAAAAAAAATCACTTCTGGAACTCTCCTCCATCAATCAAACATACCTGAAGAAACCTCCTAAATTGAAAAGCTGAAAATAGCATTTATTAGCTTATGTTTTCAGTAGAAGTATAGCATTAATTATAAGCTCACATGGAACTGTATCTATGGATCATCTGATACTTTTCATTACACTGATAAATTTACACAAAACCATTACTTTTATGTCAAATATCCAATACTGGGACAAAAATCTATAGATGAAAGTTAAGTCTTTCTCCAAGTAATTCCTTTTCTGCAACTCTCAATGTATGTTTCAAATTTGCTATCTTTAAAATAATCTGTCTCTTCATGGCTAATAAATAATTACTGAGTCTAAAGATACTCTGGACTGTCTCACAGATGCAGGGTGGGTATTTTATTTTCTTAAATTTGAATAACTGTTGCTGGCTTAATGGAATTATTACTGCTGGATTAGTGTTTCTCCCATTTAAATGATTGAATTTTAACTGCAGGTCTGTAATATGTTACTGTTGTACGGTGAATTGATTTTTATAGAATAGTTTCATTTACTTGAAAAATGTCTAGTCTTTTAATGAATGTGAATTACAGTACATTTAGATTCAATTTTCAAATAATCTATTTTAACTGTGCAGCATTAGTGTGTCACTACTCATTATAGAACATTTTAAGAAGCAGTTTTAATTATTTGGAAAAAAAATATATTACATGCCAGTGAACATATCTTAAAATTAAGAGTAATATCTATCTTTAAATAATCTTTTAATTACATTGTGTATAATTCAATTTTCCTAAAGTAAGATGCTTCTTTGCCCCTTGAAGTCCTAGAATAGTTCTAGTGTAGAAGGATGTTGTTACTACTCCACTAGATTTATTTTATGTATTTTTTGTGTAATATTATACAAATATTGCTTCCATGAAATTTTCCACCCTCTTTAATGCAACTTCTTATTTCCAACAACTAATGGGTTTGCCCCTGTTAGATGTGGGGTAGTGGGTAAGCATTGTGACTATATATTTAAGGATCCGGGGTCAAAATATGTGCCTGTTTTCCCTATGGTTTCTAGAGCAGCTTAAAATTTTTCACACAATAATTACATGGAATTGTAATATTTTTATCTAATTGTGGGGAAATGATTCTTTAGCTTGCATCCAAAAAATTGAAAACTGACTGTTCCTAGGGTTTCTTGATTCTTAACCACACTTCTGCATCTGGAGCACAGGGACAGCTACCGAACAAGCTGTAGCAGAATCTAGGGACTTGATGGTTCCCTTTTGCAACCAAGGAAATGTGTGAAATAAATTTCTGGGCTGTTCTGATGACTGAATGTTTGGGAATAGGTAACTCCACCTCCACGGTTATGGAAAAGCATAGCATTTAAACATTTTCCTCTACAAAAATAGGATTATCTTCTGTTGTTCAGCATATAAGAGGCATAAGGAAATTTGAATTCTGTCAGTTTAGAGTCAGTTCTCTCCTGAACTGAAAATGAGAAATTTTCTTCAATCAGATAAGCTCCCAGTAGTTTTACTAGTTAATTTTCACCACTTGGATATTAGTTTTATCATTTTATCTTCTTTGATGGAACAAAGGCTTTCTGATTACATTTTAAAAGGTATAGCATAGACAAACAATAGACTTATCCATTAAACCTTTCATCAGATAACTATAAAACTATGTGGTATGGTGTGGAAAATTTTACAATTACAAGATAGATCCCAATACGTACATTGAAAGAAGAGCAGCTGCCAGACAAGGTTTTACCCTGCCTTTGAGGTGCATTTTCATGCAATGTCTTTAGTATTTCTTTGTGAATTGTCTTCTCAAATCTAACATATTTGATATAATTTTTGTCACCCTAGAGGAAATCTAGATTGGTCCTCAGACTTCCTTCTTCACCCAACAGGAACTTTTCAGCTGTTTTTTGAATGATTTACTGTCCTGGGTTTTGTTGGGGTTTTCTTTCCCCTTTTGTTCATTTTAGGCTTCTTTTGGTTTTGTTTTGTTTTTTCTTCTTGACTGGACATGGTGAAGAAGTATGGAACTGTCTATAGCTAAACGCACATAGAAAAAAGGATGTAATTAGATTTCACAAATGGGAAAGAATGTCTCCAGTACCATATTCAAAGGTTTGAAAGATCAAATATCCACTTATAATTGGGAAGTCTAGAGTTATCCACTAGTGTAAAGTCACAGCTAGGTTAAAACACAGGCAAATTTAAAGATTCTATTTGCAACATGAGAAAAAAATCCACACCACAATGACATCAGTAATAACAATTTTTTTTCCTTTTCCAGGAGAGCTTGAACTGTTTCTAGATTATTCCTGTTTAGATTGAGCTGAAGGACCACTTTCAGTAATGGAAGTTCATGGAAGTCAGTCAACAGAACCAGAATGAGTACTGCTCTATTGCTGTCTTTATCTTACAGCGGAATATTTCTCGACAATTAAAATACTAGTGTCATCTGTAATGCATATCAAAAAAGATCTATATCAAAAGTGTAACTGATATGACCACCTGAAAGATTAAAGAACACATTCACTTCTTTTAGCTATTGCTTATTTTTAAGTTCCTCTCTACTTATTTCTCAATGCTAGTTCAACAACAACAACAATATTGAGAAAATATGATGCTCTTGTAACAAAATAAAATATCAGAATCAGACAGGTATGGTTACTCATAGTCAACAACCTTTAAAAAACAAGTGTATGACTTTTATGAGTATAAGAAGTTTTGACAAGGAGAAAGAAGTTTTATGTTGTAAAAGCCTGTCCACTTTCTCTTTCGTTTATCAAAAAATTTTATTCCACTGGTATTTAATATCCTGGCATGGCAGAAAATCCCCCTGGCAACCTTAGCTTTATTTATCATTCATTAAGATTTTAATTAAGAAGTGTGAATAAGATTTTTTGATGTTACCTGTGAAGGGCTTTTCTAGATTAATCAGATATCTTGCACTAATAGACTGTTAAACTGTATATGGACCAAGAGCAAATCCTGATTTTCTTATGTATGTATGTATTTCCCTTTGCTCACAAAAAGATTTAAATACAAGGTAATTCTCATCTATAAGACTTTGTAGTTTTCACTAAGGTAGTTTATTTATGTATGTCCCTTACCTCTACAATATCAGCTCCTGTGAACAGTAACACCTTTAGCAAGTGTTACATTGCATTTCATACTGTTGTGCATTATGGCTTACTGCTAAAGGTTCTCACAGGGAAGCTGTAATGGCTTCAAGTGAAGTAGTCAAAACTTTTCTGCTCTTTGCTCTACACCTACCCATTGAAATATTAGTATTCCTTACAAGGAAGTGGCAGCCAAATGCTTGTGAACCTTTGGTATCTTCCTTCAAAGTTTTCTCTTCTTGTGCGTATGCACTGTCCCTTGGCTTGTGCGGTGCCTTTGATGTTGCTAATCTCCCCCGTGGTTACCTCACTGCCCTGCAAGTCTCGTTTTGGCTATTGCTGCCTCGCAGAGTTACCTACAGGAGCCACAGCTCTTTTCCTGTTTATCCCTTGCTCCCGGACAGGCAGTAGTTTGTTGCTACTGGCCTCTGCTGGTGACAGATTGGTGTAGTCTGCACATAAGCTCCTCTCTTGGGCCCTGCTTGCAGTCCACATGTTCTAGAGGAAGCAGCTCTAAAAATATTCTCCTTGTGAGGATCTTGGACCTTTTAAATAATAATGACAGAAGGAAATTTTCTGTCCACCCTGTGATTCAGTGCGCTGCATACAGGGCACAGATGAGATAGGTCTGAGTTTACGGTATCCAACCTTTCTGGGAGCACATCTGCAGCGATCAGAATTGCAAGCATTTCCTTCTTTGAAGGTGAGAAATTTACCCCCCAGGAAAGCTGTGTTTGTGCACACATGAGAAATTAGCTGTATGGCTCATTGCCAGCTCGGCTTTCCACTATGTGCCTCATGTAGACAAGCAGTGCAGTACAACTGAACCCTTAGGCTGCACATGAGAGTGTATGCAAACTCCTGATATGCAGCTCCATTTCTTGAAAGAAATCAGTGGGTAAACCCTCTAAATCTCTGTGGGTAAAGAGCCCTGTTTTAATTTTGTAGTGACAATCTCACCTCAGCAGAAGTGAAATGGAAACAGGGTAACACACCCTAGATCATCTCTGGCTCTTGTATTTGCTACACTCTTATTTTGCTGTAGATGAAGTTTCATCCTGTGTTTAAAAAGGTCTTTGAAATTAAGAACAAAAGGAAAAGGCTTGTCTGTTTACATTTTTTTTAGTGTATGAATTAAGAAGATATTGCTATAATTATATTATTTCTCCCTGATTCAGCCTAGTGCTGAACAAATAACCAAGTGCACAAGATGTTTATATGCATGTACTGTCATGTACTGTTAAAGCTAATGAAAGCTTGTAAAAGTAACTCTAAGCATCTTCTTAATAAAGTTCATTGCAGTTTTATATGTGGTTTTGTAACTAGTGCATTGAGGTAACTGTTATAATTTATCATTTAGTAAGAGCTTAAATTCCCCAAATAAAAACTCTGCAGCTAAAATATGCTGAACAGTTATTTCACTGAAAGTTTGTGTTTCAATAAAAGGTGGCAGGTGTTTGTAAAGGAAAATAGGTGTTTATTAAACTAATTTTTAGCATATTCCATAATAAATGTCATCCTCTCATTCTTAAATAAAAATACAGCTTTAGTTCTAGAACACAGAGGCAACAGAAATGTCAGTGTTTGTTAAATTTAAAATCATACATCTCATTAATTTTTTAAAACTAATTTTGACAGAAAAAGCACTAATTAGACATTAAGTATTTTAAAACCTTCCATTAGAGATATGATGGAAGATATTTGATAAAGCCAAGCAATGTAGTTAAGTTTTTGTTAATTTGTGGATTTACTTTTAGCACTAAAAAAAAGCAAGCAAACAAAAAAACCCTCAAAGCCCTGAACAGTATTTCTATATTTTCAAAGATTTTCCAACAAACACATTTTGCTATTTTTAATTTCTGATAATGAAAATATTGTTCCTATTTTTAATATCTGATAATGAAAATTTTATATATGGACCTAATTTCTAATCTGCCAATCAGGTTTATCTGGAATGACAGGAAACTCCCTGTTTTCTAAGAGTGTAATACTTTTGAAAGATTGGCCTACCCCAGGATGCCTCCATCTATGTACTAAAATGAGGAACACATTAAGGGTGGAAATTGTCTTGGCTGATGTTGGTGTCTACAACTTGGACATCTATAGTTGAGCTACACTCTTGTATGTTCCATTTTTAAGAGAATGGAGTACTCATAGGATATGATTTCTCTGAAATTTTTTTCTCTCTACCTTAAGATGAACGGAATGATTCCTGTGCATGTCTGTTCATCTCCAACGTATGCAAAAAGGATTTCTGTCAAACTTCTGTCCAATTCCTGTCAAACTCCTGGAATGTAACTGTTTACTTCATGGATGTCCATAACCCCATAGAGGAAATCAAGGGATTATGTTAGTTATCCTTATAAAATATAAATTGTGGTTTAAACTTCATGTGCTAGTTCACTATTGCTACACTGCAAAAAGTGCATACCCACACTATGGTATTTATACGGAATTTCAAAGTCTAGTCATGGCCCCTACTGAGAGTATGGAAGAATACAAAATGTGTCGAAAAGTATTTACACCAGCCAGTGAAACAGTAAAAAGCTAGATAGATCCTGCAAGCAAGTAAAATAATTAGATGCTTCCCAAAAACGATGACAATTTGGAATGGCTAAATATCATTCCTTCCATTACCAAAGGATTAAACCCTGAAATGTAGTGGTTAACCAAATGGAATTGAGACCAAAAGAAAGACCATTACTAAAAGAGATGAAAAATCTTTATCTAAGTGGGATTAATCTATATGTGTATTGTCATTGCTAAATCTTTTCTGCTTTTCACTGCTGCTTTTATCAGAATTGCTCCTTCTGTGCAGCTTAACAACAGGGAGGGAACTCAAATCTCCTTGTTCTACTGGAGTCTATAAAAACAACTGTGAGTGTAAATGAGGGTTGACCAAAGCAGAAAAAAATGCAAGCCAAACTAAATCAAACAAAGAAACAAACAAACCCCAGAACAAAACCAAAAAACAACACTGTTTCGAATACTTTCAAATACATTAAAATCTTCTGATTATTACCACCTGTTTGGAAATGTTCTCTGTTAATTTCTATCCAGTCATAAATGTATTTCCTAGTCCTTTCTGGTTTTGCCATTGAAAAAAACCTTTTTTCCATTAGAAATTATGCAGTGCTGAACTTCCATCTCAAACATATCACCATGTTTTATCACTCAGACTGTTGAAAAATGGCTGAACTTCTAAACTTGTCATGTACAGTAAATAGTCCTTGTTAAAGAGCAAGTCTACAACTAAATTTGTACAAGAGTCTTAGAAGTTACTAGACTTTGTAGTATACATTACTGGATGTGGTAATAAGATATATACCACCCTGTCTGGTGTTCACCCTAGCAATTTTTCACTCTTGTGTGAAAATATGGCATGTAGAGCCTCACAACATTTTACCCCTTCACGTCTAAAAATTGTGTTTCTAAGTTATGGTTTCAAGGTGCTAAATTCTGAGAGTGAATAACACAAAAATTGAATTGATACAATTCAGAACAAATATAAACGCTCCCATATAACCTGACCTAGTTTTAGCACTTTTGGCTTAAAGAACTGAAAACCTACAGTGGCATACTAAGAATGCAAAATGTTCACATATGTAAAAATATGGGATTTATCTAAGCAGTGGAAGTATGTTCCTGTTCTAGCAGTTCCCCATTCTCTGAATTAGTAAATGCTTATAATTGATGTACATAGGGAGAAAATAGGTAGAAAATGGCTCCATTTTATCAGAGCATTTTGTAATGCTACCTGACTGTTTTATTTGTTGAACTATAAAATTTCTTGAAAGTATCAGAAAAGACAGTTCTAACAAAACAAAGTTTGGAGGAAATGTTCTTGCTACATTAATTTATTCACTGTGGAGAGAAGAGAAAAAATAAACAGTTTTGAAATAGTTAGAGTCCCATTTAGGCATTTTTCAAAATGAAAAGGTCAATTTGCAGACAAACTGGTTTTTTTAGTTTAGAAATTTGATCTGAAAATATATAATATAGAAATCAAAACATCATAAACAGCAGAAACTGGTATGTGAGGTACTGGGCATTTTTAATAGTCAGTTATTATACCACATTGTTTTTAAAATTTTGACTTTCTGCCCAAACTTGGTACTAAGATAAAAAAAAAAGAAATTTGCAGTTTGACATATTACTTTTTACTATCATTACAGTAGCATGTTCCAGTTATTCCAGAAGATCTCTAGTGTGTAACATAAATTTAACAGGTATTCTGCATGACCCACAGGATTATTAAAGTTCAAAGGCCTTATGTTTCTCCTTGTGATACAGGATCTCCACCTTATTTTAGTTTCTGCAAGTTTACTTTCGGGATGGTTACTTTAATTTGGGTTGTTTTGTTTTTATTTTCAATAACTGCATCTAGTATGCCATCTCTTGAGATTACAAATGTTCAGGAATAGTATTTCAGATACATTTGGCATTCTTCCCAAATAAGGGTGCTAAGGTTAAAACAGCACGTTCTAGGTCAATGCATTTTACCTGTGTGACTGGAAAATAGTAACAGATGTGAATGATGATAAAACAAGATGGTCTGGCACTTCATGCGATCAATGATTATACAGAATTAAAAGCTTGACATGTTTGATCAAAGGGAAAACACAAATTTATCGGAAAAGGAATGACCAGTAATTGCCGCCACCACCAGATTCAGCTTCGGAAGGCAAAGCTACAGCTGCTGGCAACAGAATTAACCTTCACTCTGGAGGCTATCATGATGATTTAGATTCTGTAAGAATAGCATAAATAATTCTATTTAAAATAAAGCCCATGGAAACCACACTGTGGCAATGCAGTTTTGCCAAGATTGAAGTCTACAATGATAGAGACACAATGGCTTTTCAGAGAGGGAACAGCAGGACAGCTCATATGCGAGTGGTTGCTCTGAGGCTGCCAAAAGAGATCTAATTCCATCTTTTTCCATCCAGCAAAATTATGTAGCACAAGAGGTTTTGTAAACTGCAGAAGCATTAATTCAGATAGCTTCCTACATACTGCAGGGGAGAATGTAGCTGTGTACTGGGAATGGCTAGAAAAAAGAGATGTGTAAGCTAAACTCACTGATAATAACTTCAGCATAAAAGGGTTTTTTAAGCACCTGATGTTTAACAGAAACCAGGATTTTTACATTGGAACACAATACTGAACTCTTTAGTGATTTCTCACTGCAGTTTCTTGCCACCGTCCATATTCCAAAACTCAACACTAGGCTAGACAACACCCCACTCTTTATTAATGAGAAAACTTTGGTCTCTAGAGAAGCTCCTTTCCATAAGTGGTTTACAATAGCAATTAAAATTTTAAAAAAGAAAAAAAACCCAGGAAAACCTCTCTGCTTCTTCCTGCTAGCATACCAATGAATAGATCATAATTTTAATACAAAATGCAAAATAAAGAGGAGAAAAAAGTCCAAGGTCATTTAAACTTGAAATATGTTCCTAAGAAAGTTCTAAAAAATGAATCAGGATGTGTTTGTCCAAAATTTCAAGGGACAAAAAAGGAGGACTAAAAACCTGAAGGATCTTCTTATACATGATCATGAATACTGATTTTTCTGACTCATCCGCATCCCTATAGAGAGAGAAGAAATAAGCATATTTTCTTTTGGGATCTTAGTATAAAATGCATCCATGTGGGATTTAAGTCCCAATGGTGGACTGGAACAAGAAAAACAAATAGCATCTTTCATCTCAAGACAGAAATGTATCTCCATTTTTTTCCTGATATTCTAATGTAACATAAAGGTCATTGGATTTTGCATAGCAATGCAAATAACAAGAAAGCAAAGCAATTTAAGTCTGCACTGAACAAGAATAGGCATTGACATCTATTTTTCATTTACCAGAAAGAAAAATTATGGTGATGTTATTGATATTATTAGTAAAGAGATAATTATTTGCAACATTTTCAAATGTGTTTTAAAATATTTTCTAGAGTATTTTTTTTCATTTACTATTCTTATGTTTGCTAAAAAATGGAAATCATCCCCAGCTGATATTAACCATTTATATGGGTTGGCATTTGTAGTTTCTTAACCTGTGACAATTTTGTTAAAAATTAGAATCCCACCATCATAAGTAACATGGAGGTGACATTGTGTGGCAATTTGTGTCTTCATAATATACCTAAATATATGTCCTAGGGTACAATGAAAGATATCACCATCTTCATAAGCTGTTAAAACTGGTGGGACAGTATTCCCCCATCTCCTTCATGACTCCTCCCTGATAAACTCTGGGGATATTTTCTGTTAATGGGCCAGCTGTTGAAACCAGGTGGGGCAGAGGTCTTTATCTCTCCCATTCTCTCCCAGAGTTCTTTATCTATCCCACCAGAGGGATATCTTCTGTTAACGGGCCATCTAATCTCACCACATGACTGATAAAATTACAACATCCCATCGTGAGATGCTCCACCCAGAGGGAGGAACCAAGCATTCCCACCTGGATATAATCTGAGATGTCAAACACCACAAGCAGCCTTTTCCCACTGGATTCCCAGAGGAAGACCAGACTCTTCTACACCACCACTGGATCTTCAGAGGAAGATGTCAGAGACTGAAAATAGTTTATGCCTCAAACATTGATATAAAGTTTTAAAGAAGCTACAGCCACAGAAACCTCCTTGGAGAGCTTCGGACTGTAAGTCAAACTGCTGATTGGATTAAAGGAAACACATTGTTCAATCACCTCAGGCTGAGGGAAATGTATGCATCCACAATAGGCCAAAGCCTCCAGCTGCGATCCCAGCTGAGTTTGGGGTGGGGGGAGGGGAGAGCACAGCTCACAGAAGCCAGGGTTACACGGACTCCCCCAACTGAGGGGGGACAAGGAGATTTTTGGGTGCATGGTGCAACCTCTGGTGAGAGGCAATAAACACCCATCCTCTGATAACACAAACTGGCCCAGCTGTGGAACCCCCAACCCCACAGGGCACATCCATGTGAGAGGCTTTGCCCCACAGGACTGCACGTGATGCAACAGACCAGAATCTGCTGTAAGAGACTGCCTCCCCCCTCCAGAGGGGACATGTCCAGACATGCCTACCAAGCCTGGACATACATACCCATGGGATTCTATGTTTTTTGGGACCTACACCACCGGGAAGACCTGCTGAAGAGGATCGTCAAGGCACCAGTGGGACCCACGGAGTGGTGATATTCTTTTTGTTCTGTCTCTGACACTCCTTCTCCCCCCACCTATTTTCTACTTCCTCCTTTCCTCCTTTCCTCCTATCTTTCTCTCCCATATCTACCATCAAATAAAACCCATATTATTGTCACTGGCATATGGTCTTGTTTGCACCTTAATTTTGGCAGAGGAATTTCTAAAGAACCTTAATAATAATAATAGTATCAGTTGGATCACAAGAAGACCAGACCCTTCTACAGAATCACTGCTTCAACAGAACCATCACTTCAGGAGGACTGCAGCCACCATTTAAACAGACTGCTACCAATTCCCTGACCATCAGGGGGTCAGGTTGTATTCTGACTCTGTCAGTGGGTTGGTTTTTTTGGTTTTTGGTTTTTTGTTTTTTTGGGTTTTTTTTGTACTACTGCATTTATTTTATTTTTCCTATTAAATTGCATTTCTTACTTGGAGTGTCTCACCACTTTGCTTTTAAACTAGTACAATTTATTAACAGTATCTCAAACTAAAGACTTTTACTACCTGTTGTTAGAATGTTTCTCAAATTAGACTTAGTATCAGATATTCTTCCTTCAGATTTATTTCTCTGTGAGGTGTCTCTGGAGACAGAGAAATAAAAATACACATGATACAAATTAACATGCAAGGACCAGGACGACTTCTACAGAAAACAGAATACTTTTTTATAAATTAAATTCTAGCTAAAAAAGTCACATACTATAGGTACCTGAGCCCTTGGTACTGCAAAGTTCATAACTTCAAACTCTTAAAGCTCTTCTCATCAGGCTATGTTCAGTTCTGAAATAGACACCTTGCTCTCTAAACAGTGAGGGCAGATGCTTTATTTTCTCTCACAGAATCTCATTTGAGATTCAGTCAACAAATCTCATTTGAGACAACAGATATAACTGCTATTCTCTAAACGATTCACTTTTCCGTATTGGAGCTTGTCATGGGTTAGCACAGCTTGGGGTTTTAGTTAAGAAAAAAATTCCACCAGCCACGGAAGTGATGTTTTTGCACAGGGCTGTTGTAACTTCCTCCAGACCTGATAGAACTAATCAACTGGCTAATTTGAATATTGACAACTCTGTTAAGCCACTTAAGAAGCTGGACATGCCTCTGTAAAAAACACATTTAAATATGAACAAGCCTGGGAATTGCTCTCTTGCTTCTGGCCCTTGGACAGGTATCTGGGGTGCCCGCTCAGCCCAGTGGGCTGGGCTGGGCCCGGCCGCTCGGCCCGGCGGGAGCTATGGCCTGCGGCTCCGTGCCGGCTGGCCCCCCCAGCACGGCTTGGCAAGATCGTGGCTGCTCAGCTGAACATCTCAGCCATTCCTGCTCCGTTAGAGCAGCCCTGCGGCTCCGTGCAGGCCAGTACGGCCCCCCTCCCCCCCCAACCCCAGTGTGGCCACCAGAATGCAACTACACCAAGACCAGCTCTCGCCACCGTTTGGCAGAGATCATGTGACCAACAGAGACAGGTAAGTTC
>VZRQ01004009.1:410547-500036 GCA_013397975.1 Machaerirhynchus nigripectus | reverse complement strand
TGTTCATACTGCAGCCAGGAGCAAAGGTGCCTGTGCTGAAATAGGCAAATGCTGAAGTAGCTGTGATCCAGTGAGAAGCCTGAACAGAGAGAGAGATAGTGATGAAGTGAAGACCCTTGCTCCCAGGGAAGAAGACCTCTGTTCCTAGAGATGCAGATGATCCCAGAGGTAGATGAAGAGAACCTTTGCTTTTGAACAGCTCATCCTTAAAATAATACTCCATTAGCTAAGATTGAACCCTGGAAAACAGTTGCGTGGAAAGCTGTACATTGAGGGAAGGGACTCACACATGGCAAGCAGAGAACCACCCCAGGGGGCTGTTGTGCTGTGACACTGAAGCCATGAGAAAACAGTTTCTTGTGGAGAAATTGCTATAGCAAGGCAAGAGAGACTCCACTCCCTAAGTGAACTGATGAAACACTATTATAGAGGTGGTAAACTGACTGAAATAATCCCAGATTTGTGTCTTTATGTTGTAAGTGGGAGGAGGGAGAAAGACGGCAGGAGGAGAAGTGTTCTGAAGGTTTATTCTGACTTTTATTACTCCTTTTTTTCTTTTAGTTCTGTTAATAAACTTGTCTATATTCTTTAAAGTTTGGAGCCGGCTTTGTGTTTCTCCTAGTTCTTATCTCACAGAAGGTAAAAGACGTGAACAAAACCACTACACTTAATTGGTGTTTCCACCCAGTTGCAAACAGAACCCGCTACAGAGCTACATAAATGTGAAAGGAAACTGGACTTGATCCTGAGTCTGGAGCTTTTCCCACAAAATTGACGTAATTGCCTAACTAATGAGAAATCCTGTATCCAAGACAAACTAGATCTTTAGAGTTTTTTTCCCAGAGATTGTCATATCATTTGGCAAAAGAAATATATTTCTGTTTCATAAAACTAATGATTATTGTCCAAGTTTGTTTAATGCCAGAATTCATTTATTATTTTAATGGGCTGAATAGCCTTCTCTAAAGCCTAATTAAACTTTTAATAGCCAGCATTATAGGTGTATTGAAGACTAATGAAGATTATTGTACTGCCAATGTATTGTGTCCTGGGAATTCCCTGTATCAAGAACAGTCACAGTACAGGAGTATTGCAAAGGACCATTATAAAATTCTGCACAGCTCTTTTGCTCTGGTGCCCAGAGTGTAAAGGCTCCATTGACTGCTAGCAGTATGTCTGAATGAAGCTGTCACAATCACTCTAGAACTAGCTTACAGTATTTCTGGAGCCATGTTTTCCAAAGCTAGGGCATATGTTTTAGCCCTTTGCAATCAATGACATCTCCTTGTATCCTTCAGCGTGATAACATGAAAATAGAATGTGAAAGGAAAAACTGTACCAAGACTATAAAAGTATATTGAGAACCTCAATTCTAATTTTGTATAAAACCAACCCCAGGCTAGGGTGAGGAAACACACTAATGCAAAATGCAGACTTTGAACAATAATTTCTGGGTCAGTGCCAGTAACACTGTAAAAACAGCTGTAAAAGCAAAATATAGGTGAACAAAGACCAAAAAATTAAAAAAAAACAAAAACAAAACAACAAAAACAAAACCCAAACCAAACAAACCAAAAACCCAGAACAAAATCACACCAAAGGAAATGAACTCAAGTCATAAATACCTAAACTGTCCCCTCTGGGAAAATTCCATAAATACGCCTGCACTTGTCCTTTTATGTGCTAAGCTCTTTAGAATAGAAAACATATCCTATTTCTCTCTGTAGAGAGAAAGTTCAGTTGACAGCCAAGTTACGATAAGCACCTTGTATTTAACTGTGTTTTCTCACAAATGGAAATTAATGTACATTTTAGAGATTAAATATTGTTTGGTAGTTGTTGTCATTGTCATTGTTTTCTTTTACTTTCTAGTGAAAATTATTCACTTTGAGGTCCTTGCCAAGAATTAAATGGACCAGAAAAAATGTCTTTGTTCAATTTATGATGATGGTTAAATTATTTACCACTCATTTATGACTATTCTAAATTATATCTCTCATTTTATTAAATGCACAAATATTTTTTGATTCCTGTGCATCCTGTGCAGTTCATTAATTCTATGGGAAGGAGAGAAAAAAACCCATATGAAAAAACACAAAGAAAAAATGCTTTTCTTCAAAAGCCTATTTTAACCTTAAGGGAAAACAAGCAAAGTAAATCCAATTTTAGGCATCCCTTCCGATTCTCCCTTCCCAGTGTTGAGTTTCTAATTGAAAAGATTTCCCCAAAGTACATGATATTAGAGCAATGATATGGGTTAATTGCAGAATTTATTGGGTGGCGATATGGAAAAATTAACATGCATCACTGTGTAATTCAAGTAATTTTCTATGGAAATCCTATGAAATAACCTCATTTTTAATGTAGAATAATGTAAGCTTTTTTCAATATCAATTAAGAATGACATTTCCCAAGCCTTGCTGGGAGTTGCATACCTCGATGTCACTGAAAGTCGGTATGAGTTGGCTTCTGGTCTTCCTACAGCCCCAGAAAAACACTGAATTCAGTGTTTTGGGGTACAACCTCCAAAAAAAAGGGCAAGAAAACAGGAACCTCCATTCAGCAAATTGCTAAATTCTAAAGTAGTCCCTGTTCTGGGTTTGAGATAAACAAGCACCATAGACACAGACGTTTGAAATATGATTCAGCATTACCTTAATTAATCTCTTGGCTTTTCTTCAAGTCTAGACAATTTGGAAGATGGGGAGGATGGGTGTCTTTTTACATAAGTATCTGGGAAAATCCTGCAGTATGCCCAATTTTTACTTCTTTTGATGTTTTCAGTGACACTGTTATAGGATGTAGTGAGCGTGTTCCTTTCACCGTTTAGTCTTCTCAACCTGAATGTTCAGGGCTAAATAAAATGTTAATATTTAAACTTTCTTTTCCTTTCTTAACAACTCTAAAGAGCGTTTTGAAAAAAAGGGCATAACTGAGATATCTTGATTTTGTTTTCTTGTCAAACAGAAGTAAATGAGAAACTAATATACATATTACATAAATAACTGCTTGGTTCTATTCAGTAGCCCTTTCTCCCTTGAGAATTTTTTTCCTACACCTCTAGCTCCCTACTTTTGTTTTACACATGCTCTAACATTAAGGTTGCTGCTGCTTACACAGTACTAAATTTTGTGATCATGGGCCTCCTGCTGAAATTATTTGCTGTATTTCTTTCAGGAGCAGGGATCTTTTCTTTTGATTTTCTGTTGATACCTTTTTAGATTTAATATTTCATAAAAGTCTTGATTTAATCTAGGGATTAGTTATGTCCATAAATGATCACAGCTAACATTGGAATCAAGTGTACTGATTCATTACAAATTTTATAACTGACACAAATTTATACTTTATCCACCACACACTTGCCTTGAACCTCCATTTTGTGATTTCCCTTTCTATCCTGGTTATTAAAATTATATAGTAAAAGAATACACACAGTTAGGAAGTTGACTTTTCACTTTGCTTTACTTTTTCATCAGAGAGTGCAAGAAACTTTTTTAGATAAAATTGCCCTAGGATTTTACCCTAGTTCTTATGTCATATTTGGCATGCGATACAAAAGAAGTGGCAGACGTGAAAGTTGATGAAACAAGAAATGTCTGAAATTGAGACAATTCGTGCTCATGGTAGTTAGACAGTGCACTCCATGAGCAAGAAACACTCTGAGATTATGAGTTTGACTTGTTTGGTCAAGGTGAAAACATTTGCAAATGTTTTCTGGGAACACTAGGAGGTACTGTCACAAGTTTTCACCCAGGAGGGTTTGGTTGCAATTGCTAGCGGCAATATCACCAATCCATCTCAGAGCCCTTGCACTTATTTCACATCAACAGCAGGAGAAAAAGTGAGCTTGCATCTGATGACCTAGTACTGACAAGAGCTGTTGCATTTGTGTATACCAAGAGGGGATGCTTGTTTTCCCTTGAAGTTAAATGCTGTCATTCAGAAAAAAAAAAAAAAAAGCTGAAAGTAGTAGTAATACCAGGCTCAGACATATGTTCTTTCTAATGAAAGAACCTAGCCAACATTATACATCACAGAATTTGTTCCACTGCTTCCAGCATGAGGACAGTAAACTAAAAATTGTAGTCATTCCCTGATTAATATTTATTTTGAACATCTACACAGAAGACGGACATTTCAGTGCAGTGTGAATGCTAGATCAAACATATTTCTGTATATGACCTTTAGATACACTGTAGAGACTCAAATGATTTAATTAAGATAGATCAACTCACTCAGAATAGTTAAATGAGTGAATTCAGATGACAAATTTATTACAGCATACACAAATTTAAAACGTATGCAGGTATATTGGTTGTTTGAATGTACTTGTAGTACCAAATTTCTCCTGCTGTTTTCTTAAATCTGTATATTGGGTCATTATATTTATGTATCTAGTATAAAGGAGAGAATCATAGAATCATAGAATCATTTGGGTTGGAAGGTTTCCCTGAAACTGGTGCAGTAGCTTGCACTTGGTTCGGTTGAAGCTTATGAGGTTCCCATAGGTCCATTTCTCAGTCTTTTCCAGGTCCGTCTGGATGGCATCCCATCCTTCAGGTATGTCAGCCACACAACTCAGCTTGGTGTCATCTGCAAACTTGCAGAGGGTGCACTCAATTCTTTTGTCTACGCCATTCGTAACAGTATTAAACTACTCTCTTGATGTGATCATTCAAGCAGTCCTTCATCCACTGAACGGTCACCCGTTGAATCCATTTGTCTTCAATTTAGAGGGAAGGATGTTGTGGGGGCCATGTCAAAAGCCTTACAGAATATAAATACATTATATCAAATACATTATATATAATATAACATACATATTATATAATATTGATTATTATTTTAATTATATATAATATATTATAATATATAATATATTATATAATATAATATATGTATAATATAATATATATAAATATATTATACCAAATATATTTTATCAAGCCATTCCCTTGCCCACTGATGTAGTCACTCCACCAGAGAAGGCCACTAGGCTGGTGACAAAGAACTTGCCCTTGGTGAAGCCGTTCTGGTTGTCACAAATTACCTTCCTGTTCTCCATGTGCCTTAGCTTCAGCTTCCAGCAGGATCTGTTCCATGATTGTCCCAGGCACAGTGGTGAGGTTGACAAGTTGGTAATTCCCAGAATACTCCTTCCCATTCTTTTATAAAAATGGGGTGTGATATTTCCGTTTTGTCCAGTCACCTGGGACTTGACCTGACTGCCACTGACTTTTGAATATCAAAGAGAGTGGCTTGGCAGCTACATCAACCAATTCTGTCAGGACTCTGGGAGAAGTAGTATATCAAATACACATATTTCTTTAGATTCTGAAGTTCCTTAAGTTAAACCTAGAAGAAAATGTGGAAATATTTTCCTAAAAAATAAATAGGCGAGATTAATAAAGTTGCTGGTGTCCTTGGAGTTGAAATCTTTAGAATTAAAACTTTGTTTTCCTTTCACTGTAAATTTTGTAAATTTCATTTTCATTTTTCTTCATCCATCTCTTTCTCTAGAGAAGGGCAATAAAGGTGATGAAGGGTCTGTAACACAAGTCTTCTAGAAGTGACTGAGGAAGCTGGGGGTGTTTAGCCTGGAGAAGAGGAAATTCAGGTGTGACCTTATCTCTCTCTATGACTTCCAGAAAGGCAGTCATAGCAAGGTAGAGGTTGGTCAATTGTCCCGGACAACCAGTGTCAGGACAAGAGGACACAGTCCTAAGATGCCCCAGTGGACATTTATGTTGGACATTAGGAAGAATTTCTTCCCAGACAGGCTGATTGGGCATTGGAATGGGCTGCCCAGGGAGGTAGGGGAGTCACCATACCTGTAGGTGTTTAAGACTGGATGTGTCACTGAGTGCCATGGCCTGGTTGACAAAGTGGCGTTCAGTCATAGGTTGGACTTGATGATCTCAGAGGTCCTTTCCCACCTGACTGATCCTGTGATTCTGTGACTTCTTCAATTTTTCCCCTTAATTCCTTGAAATTCCTGATCTTCTCTAAGTTGTTTCAACTTTCTATTCTTTGTCTACCATGGACCTGAGTTTATCTGTCTGCTTGTCCATCTATCCATATTCATAATTATTTCCTGAATATGCATATTATTAATTATATTCATATACCAGAAGACGAGATCAGTATCTAGTCTATTTAGGCATTTGGACAGGAGAAAAAGCAGTAAAGAATTCTATTTAAGGTAGAAGTGTAACTTCTTTGTTATCAGGTACGGAAAAGAGATTTTTAGCCAGAGTCCAGTGGCTGGCAATCCTTCAAAAATTCCTTTTGGAGTCTTGAAGAGGGTTGTACAGATCAGTCCCTCCAGGAATATTATAACTTGCTGCCTATTTCATGGCTGGCTTGCACTGATACTCAATGCCAGGGTGGAAAAAGTGATGAAGCGAGGTTGTCTTTGATCACTGTGTGTATGAAACAGTAAAGTTCCCTGTGCTACAAAGTTCAGGAAACAGAAACTCAATTAATTAATAAAATATGTTACTTTTCTTTGGTCATTTTTTGAGAGTGATTGAAGGAATGAGGGAAGCTCCCTCTCTTACCTCCCTTTGCAGCTTTTAGATAGAATGCAGTCCACAGCAACCAGTTTGAGATGGTTATGAAGATACATTTGATGTTTTATTTCTCCGTTTATAGGAAACACCATACTGGGACAAGACAAGATAGGGTACCTTAATTATGTTTTACAGGATGCTTGTAAAGAAGAATTTCTGAACAGACCAGAAATACTTTTTAGAAAATGGGACATAAATGTAAGAAGAGTAGTCCAAATAGCTATTTTAGAGGTATCATCAATCAGAAAATATCCTACTCTGGCAGAGTCTATGGTTGCCCCAAAGGAAGTGCTTAAATAAACAAAACCCTTTCTCTTTCTTTCTGTTTCTGTTTCTCCTTCTGTTTCTCTTTCTCTTCATCACTTTCTTCTTTTTAATTTTCCTTACTCCCTTTGTTTTTTGGATTTTTTTTATTCTAAGTTTTTTTTCTTCCAGAGAAAGAACTGTTCACTGAACATTCACTGAGGAAGATTTTTGGAACAGGTCTTAAAACACTCACTATTTTATGCTCATGTTATGACAATAAAAATTCCTATGTAAAAAGTAAAAAATCCTTGTATTTCATAGTGATTTTCACAGTCAAACTGAATATTGATCATCTATTTGCCTTGTTTCTTTCTTCTCTTCCTTTCTCTGAGAATTGCTTAGATTGATTATAATCAATAGATTGATTATACAGGTAAGAACCAACAGAGTATTCTAGGGTGGCATAATCTGTGCATTACATGAAAACTGTATCACTCTGCATCAATTTTAGTCCATAGTTTAGAAGCTATATCCAGCACAAGTTGGAAACTGGAGTCTCTGCTCAGAGATGCTTTAGTGAAAAAGAGACATAAGACAGACTAAGTAAGTTTTGCCTTGGAATAATCTGAACCTCAAAGTTGTGATCACCTTCCCACAGAACAGGAAATTGAATTTTGACACATAGATAGTGATCACATAAATAAAAATCCAATTACAAAGTTGGCTATTTGAGGTGGAAATATCTAGCCTTCTTTATCAGAAATTCCATTTTAGAAGTATTTTTTAGAAGATAAAATTATTCCTTCATTCTGTAACATAACCAAATTTTAATCTTTTAATGGCAAGACATTCCATTATGTGGAAAAGTTGTTGGTCCATTTATTCCTATGTCCAGAAGTGTGGTAGTAATTATGATGAGAGTCTTTAACTGTAAAAATATTGTTTATTGTGGGTGTTACAGCAATAAGACTATTATTTTCCCTGAATATTATAGATTAGTATTTCTTAGTACAATATCGTGAGTTCTCTAATTCAATGGTAATTCCATAGAAAAAGAAAACTCTTCTAGCAAAAGGTATATGCTAGAAACATATAGCAATACAGTTTAACACAATTAAGTTATGATTCAGAAATTAAATGGAAAGTATCTGACTTACGCATACTTTTGTTCGTATCCCATGTCTCTTTCTCACCCACCTGTATGAAAGTCTTACTAGTTAAGTTTTTGTTTGATGCACTCTAGATTTAGACAGACGTCAAAAGGGTTCAGAAATAACTTTGAAACAAATACAAGTAATCCCTCAAGCAATTCAGGAGCATCTAGCTGAGCTGTTCTTTTAATGAGAAAACAAAATAAATACATCACTTATATCAGCACAGGTTTTTAAATTAGAATACTGACATTTTATCAGACATTTTGACTACTTCAGTAGACTTCAGGTATGTAGGTGTCCTAGGTTACAATATAAATGTACTTAAGTATTCTATTACCACCAGCTGTGGGCCATTAGCTGTTATATCCTGCTATGACCCACCCCTGATAACAGACAATGGGCCATCAAGAAACCACTGCATGACTCATGGACTTATCTCATCCTATTGTGAGATGCTCCACCCAGGAGGGAGGAGCCAAGCATTCCCACCTGGATATAACCTGGCCTTGGAACTGCCTAAGGCAGTCCTGTCTATTGAGTTCCCAGAGGACAAGAGCTACTACTGGACCTTCAGCTGGAGACCAGATGTTCCATAGGATCACTGCTTCAACTGAACTACTTCATTTGGACAGCTACCACCACCCTAACAGGGTGTCAGGTTGTATCTGACTTTGTCAGTGCTTTTCTTCATATTATTACATTTATTTATAATTTTTAATCCTGACTTGCGATCTCCCACTGGTTTGTTTTCAAACAAATACAATAGGTAATATAGGTCTCCTCCATATATAAAAAATACATAAAATCCCAAGAAAGAGAGGGAACCTAACCATTCTTTAATCAGATATACACTACTGTTCATTCTGTCTACTGATGAAGTGAGTTGGGGTTCACATGCAGGGAACATTTAAGTTAGCAAATATTAAATAGAAATATGCTTTCCACTTTTTGCTATTTCAAGAAGAGTTGAAATAGATTTGCTGCACTTGGAGCTGGGCATTTGTTCTGCTCTTCTAGTGAGTATAGTTGTTGCTGTAGAAAGGCTCAGAAATGCCTTCTTTATTCAAACCAACACAATTTAGAGCATTCCTGATAGTTGCTACTGTATAACAAGGGCAAGCTTCTTTTCATGTAGCCTGAGGAAAAAGAATGCAGCTCTCTCTAAAAAACCTCTTGCTTTTTGAGAGCAAAATATGTGCAAATAATTTTTGACTGTTTCTGAAGATGGATACCTGATAAATATTTAAAGTTATCAACTCATATATTCAAGATAAAATTATTTATTGTATTTCCTGAGAAGCCTCATGTTTCCTCATATTAGGTTATACCATATATGGGTCTGATAGATCAGTATTTTCAACTTCTGAATTCACTGTAATGACAATGAAATAAAAACAGGAATCAAGGTTACCACAGCAAGAAATCAAAGATTAAAACATCTACAAATGTTGTCTCATCCAACCATGAACAGGAAAGAGAAAGAAAGGAAAAATTAGTCAACAAGCTGGCTATATTACAATAAATTATTACAATACAAGGCCTTCAAATTTTCAACTCATGCAAGTAGATTAAATATGTCTGGGAAAATTTCTGACTACTGAGGCCAACTGGCACAGAGGGGCATATGTCTATGCTAATAAAGTCTCTTAATCTCTAGAACATGGAGGCTATATGCAAACCACTTGTTAAGGATAGTTCCTGGGATATACTGGACCCTAAATCCTGCCCAGACATTAATCAAAAAAATACTAGTTGGCAGAAATAAGTAGTATTTCATATTGATGACTGAGGTCCAATACCAAGGATCAGTCACTGGCCTGGTTCATTTCCTAGTATTGTAGCAGTGGATTGTTGCAGTTTGTATTTTCTGCGCTGGCACGGCAAGCCGCAAACCTTCCCGGAGAGCGCTGCGGGCAGCCCCGGGAGAGCGGCTGTTCCGCTTCCCGTGCGGCCCCGCGCTCGTGGCTCCAGAGAGCTGTCGGATCCACAACACGGTGACGATAGAGGTGAGAAGGGTCTCTGGATGGGAACCACACAGGAACTTTACTCATGTGATAACAGGCTGATTCCCAGGGACAGAGAGACCACAAGGTCAGGGAGTCTGTGATTTTATATGGGGAGAGGGTGGAGAGAGCACATGGACTAATGGTCTCAGGGCGCAGGGGGGGTACATGGGTGGAGTTGGGATACCGGAACCAATAGGGAGAACCCGAGGCAGTGATCAGGACTAGGGGCAGGGATGGGAGGACAGTGTGGGAAGGGCAGGCATTTAGTAAGAAAAGGAGTGGGGAAATACAACACTATAGTGGATTACTGTTAAGTGTTGAAAGATAAGGACAAAAACCCAAATTTGCCATCAGGCTTAAAATTTCTAATCAAGGATCTTCATCTAGATAGGAAGTAGTTTTGGATCCATAAACTGAAGAGGTTTGAAAATTGCAAGGCCAGGTTCTCCTTGAGCATGCAGGGAGAGGGCAGCATTGCAACTCAGGCAGTGGTGAAAGGAACATGCTTTGGGGGACACACCCATGAGCTGTTCTCAGGTTGTTTATAACTTGCTCATAGGCTGAAAATGTTGGCTATTTTGGCAGAAGTGTATTTTTCACTGAGCCAAATTAAAAGTCTTTAATTAGTGACTTGAGTTTAAATTGACTTAGTAGTTAAGTATTTTTTTAACAATGACTGAAGCACAAGGATTTCTGGAAACAGGTGGTTACAGGAACTATCTATATAGTGTGGCATATTTTAAAATTCAAGAATAGTCAAAGTTCTTAAAATACTCTGGAATCCAGATTATTGTAGCTGTGTCTTCTTCATGACAGCCTAAGCTGCTGAAATAATCAATGTTTCCTGTGATCTCTGTGTGAAAGAGTGATTTATATTCCCTTTGAAACAAAAGCTGAGAACAGGACAAGGGAAGCTGACACTTTGCACTCTTTATTGCCTTCTTTGCCCTATCTCACATATCAAAGAAGATCTTTCACCACAAGCTCATGTGTTTGTTGTAGTTGAAACTGGTAAAGAGTCATAAGGGCCATGTAAGGAAGCTAGAATTACTTCAATGCCTAAAGAGAGAAAAGAAGGTAGGAAAATGAAAGAGGTAGACTGATGTGGGACTGCAGCACAGGCACACAGTATTAGCTCTAATGGGAAGTAGATTGAAAGAGCTCTGGAAACAACTAGAAAATTCTCTTCTGGGTATATTCCATTTTAGCAAAATGAGTATGGAATAGTAGAAGGAGGTTTTTAAATGTACTTGCTGAACTGTTTTAAAGCAGAGCAGCAGATTTAGTTGTATTTCCCTCTAGAGCTGATAGGAATGATACCGCAACATCCTCAACTCTGCTTCAAGATATCCCAGTACTCATTTAGGTCTCTTAATAGTCTATAAATATCAGTGTTGTCAACATCAGGAAAGTCAATAGTTAGAATGAAGTCCTGAGATAATGGATTTCTTCCTCAGTCTTTGAAAATAAAGAAAATAAATGAATGAGAGAATAAATATGTGACTTGTGGATATTGTTTGTGAATGCCAGCCACTGGCAAACACGGAGGTTGTTACAAGGGAAACCTGATTTAGGTTGGTTTCTAACAAGTGATATTCAAGTTCTCTCTGTGCTGGAGCCTGGAACTTCACCAGAGTTTTGTGGTAAATCTTCCTTCATCTTCTCCTTACACTAAGCTTTTTAAGAATAGAACGTGGTTTTAATTCTCTAAAGATATATTTCATCATCATTAAAACAAAAAAAAAATAGAGACAACCCAGTTCTGATGGGTAAAATGTAATGGACTGGAAGAAGTCTGAAAGCAAAATCCTGGCCACTGTGTTATCATCGATTCCCACTAACCAATTTTCAGTATTTTCTGAAATATTCAGAGAATTGACTAACCAATTTTCAGTATTCTGGGCTGCAGCAAACCAGACGTTTGTCTGCTTTAATGTTTGACTAATGTTAAATGATTTTCAGGATATCTGGCAAACTGCAGCTACTTGATTCCCAAGAAAGTAGGAGTGTTTAAAAAGTAGTTGTGGTGTGCAGTGCTTGGGATTGCAAAACACATGCCTCATGTTCCACATGGTCCCCAGTAGATCCCTAATAAAAGGTTTCTGATTTAGTTTTTTTTCTTTTACATTACATATCAGACTTGACTGCCCATTTCCTAGTCTCAGAATCTCAATCTCCCTGTCCCAAACCATTCTCCAGAGGTTTGTCTCCCTCCTTTACTTGCCCTTTTCCTGGCTTTCTTAGTCACTTCCAATTGAAGAGCAACCTGCACCTGCCTCCAGAGGCTCTTCCTCTCTCAATGCAAAGAGTCAGCCTTTATTTTCCTGCTGTACAGCCACAGGCCTTTTAAAGGAATATTACACATAGTACATTGTGGACAAACAAAACAGATATTCATCTTAGAGATAATTCACCTCAAAGATTGGGTGCTAGCCTCAACTTAGCTCAGTTAGTGTTCTCTTTTATGTTTGTATAGCTGCTTAATTACATAGGGATAGTCATCAGTCCTGACATAAAGATTCATTTAGTCAAACTTTTGAAAGTGCTTCTCAAGCTCTCTACTCACCATTAAAGTGAGGGACTTGTGGGAGCACTCTCTGAAACTCAGAAAAGTAAGTGAGTAAGTTTTCTTTTTTTTTTCTTGCCAAGAATGCCATTGAAACAGGTACAAAAAGCAATGCATTTCAGTATAACACTGGAAAAAATACGAGGAAGTATAACACATAAGTTTAGCATCAAACATTTTTTAAATTCTCAGTGTCACTTTCATTTTTAGTAACTTTAGTAATTTGAATACTGAAGAAGATAAATGTTTTTAAACTTATTGAATATTAGTTTTAAAGCTCATTGGTTAATATAATGTATTTCAGTTAAATGCAGTCAAAAAGCAGTACCTACACAAGACTAATTTACAGGAAAACATGGTGCATAATAGACAGGATTTTTAATGAATATAATTTACTTGTGAATATGTACCATCATGGCACAGTCTCTGAATCTGTAGCCAAAATGGTTATGAATAAAAGAAAACAAAAATCCAGAAGCAAAAATGTTATCTTCATACAATTTTTAATATTACTGCCAATCTGTACAACACTTAGAGAAAATAAGGACTCCATTATGTCAAGCAGTGTAAAAGAACCAAACAAAAAGATTGCCCCTTAGGCAAATAGCTTACAATCCAGGCAAAAGGTGGATGCAGGAGAAGTATTCCTCAATGTATCTGTATTATCTGTATAAGAAATTACGAGAGAATAGTGATTAGCAGCTGTCTCCATAAACAATGTCAAGGGCAGATTGATGAACAACCTATTGTCCAGTTTTCCATGGGAATCACAGAAAACCACAAAGCTGAAAGTGAAGAAGATATAAATGAAGTGTTTTTGGAAAAAAAAAACCAACTATTTTCAAGGAAGGTTACACCCAAAAAATATCTGTCATGTAAAACAAAAAAAAAAACAACAAAAAAAACCATTATGATTAGCCCATTGCATGATACTTAGTAATTAAAAATGGATTAAGATCTATGAAGAATTTCTCAGGACAAAACATTTGCTTCAGAGCTTTTTTCATACTGACCTTAATTTTTGAAATCTTCCTGTTTTCCAGGAAAGAATGCTATTGAAATAAATCATACTATTTCATTAATAGCTATCATATATTTTCCTAGAAAAACAAACAAACAAAAAACCCCCCAAAGCCCCCAAATAAACAAAAAAACTCCATCAAAACAGCAACAAAAAGTAGATAGAACGAATAGGCTTTCCAATTGGAAAGTCCCTCAATATAGAAACGTTGAATTGGAATATATATTATGCCTATCACTAATTCAGAAAGATATAATGGACCCTATTATAATTATTCCACGTTATGTAAAACAAACCCATTTACATAAGATGATGACAGCATGATAGGGTTCTCTGATGCTGAAATAATGGAAGTCAATTGTTATAATATATATTTTAATTACATTGAAGTTAAAAGCTTAGGAGGTGTCTTTGAGTAACTGATAATATTAGAGCCTTAAGAGCCCAAAACAGCCTTCCTACCTATAGTGAGAAATTTTAATTATCATTTAGTCTAACTTGAAAAGATCAAAGGCCTCTCCTTCTGTTTTCCATGCCATGTATTTATGTCATTAAACATCATTCATATACACACATAATCAACAGCTTTTTTAGAGTACCAGTTCTTGTGTTCAGCAAAAACCAAAAGAAGAGATAACGGCACAGAGAAAGCAAATGAGTACTTTCAAAGAGCAAAGTCAGTCACCTCTGCTTATAAAATAGGAACAAATTTAGCAATGATAAGCTATTCCCAGCACAATATCATGACTGAAGATAGCTCCTAGATTAAAAAGAGAAGAAATCAAAAAAGGGTCATAGAATTTCTCCTTTCTGCTCCATTTTTTTGTAGTAGACTGCTTCCAATAGGAACCTCTGTCAAGGCTAGCAGCCTGAGCTGTGGAGATGAAATTTTTCTTGCTCCAAATCTTCCATTACACAAAGGGAAGGCCACTTTGAGTGCTTTTGTGAAAAGTAATTTTGGGGGGAGAAAATAAAAAGTTCAAATAATAATAAAAAGTAGTTTTCCAAACTGCATTTATATTTAAATCTAATTATCAGATTAAGATGGCTGCACTTAATGACAAATATAATCCTGCCTTCAATATAATTGACACACTCCCCTCATACAAGTAGGGAAAACACCATTCATTTATTCAGAAAAATAAGTCTATACTTAAAGTTGTCATATTCACAAGAATGTTGACTCATGCATTATGGAAGGTTTTTTACTTTCCTCAGAAAGAGCTTATCATGGCAGTTGCTGAAAACAGACACACAGGAGAGTCAGGGGTAGTGTGTCAAAATTTGAACGTCTGTTTTACGGCCATTGTACAGAGCAAGGCAATGTGCTGGTAATGCACTATTCAAGCACCTTCAAACCAGTTGTCCAGAACTGCAGTTCTAATTTGCAATCATCTGTTTGTCATTTGTAGAGGCAGCTCTTTCCTCTGGGACAGTTATGTGAATGATATTTCCATGTATGTTTCTGATGAGATTTAGGATGCCATCCTGCTTTTCTCTGTAGAGTTTCCTGAAGTTAGATTTTCAGAGGAGAAACAGTACTATACTCTGAACTCTGCTCAGAGTAACTGTTTCAAGGAGTCAGCCTGTTTTAGAAAAACAGAAAATCCACCTAAGTCTCTTCCATTTTCAAAAGAATTGGATATAGTAGAGGTGTGGTAGGCTTTAAAAATTCTATCTCTAATATAATCTAATACATATAAAATTATCTTAGGGATTGTATCCTTAGTAGGTACTGCAGGTTTTAAAATTGTTGAATTCTTGTAATATTTATTTTTATTATTTAATATGACCAACATTTGTAAACAGAAGAAATATAAATTTATTCAGCTTCTGTGAAATGTCACTTAATGTGAAAAGATGTAGATAAAACAAATGCAGTTCAGTTCTGTGGTGTTATGACAAGCTACGTATGTATTTCAAAGGGTCCTGAAGAAATTAATGGTCTACATGTCCATTCACAACACACATTCACAATGGCCTACATTCACAATCCAAATCACAATTATAAACTCACTGATTTGGAACACCTTAATTCTTCAGAACCTGCACAGTAAAGAAATGTTTCCAGGTACTAAGAACATTCTGGAGCTTTGTTCTACTTTTGACTAAAAAGTATGTAAATTGTTTTTTCTTGATTGTGATATTTAACTAAATAAAACCTACTTCATTCCCATCTTGTACAAGTGATAGAGAAAATCAATATTTCTTAATCTTATAAATTTTATAAGACTGAAAGCCAAAAGAAATACTTTCTTTCCCTCTCCATTTTTACTTGTTTTTTTTCAGTAGATGCACAAACTAGAATGGTAAGAACATTCACAGACTGCAGTTTTATGCATATTATCTCTCATTCCTTCTATGTGTTAGTCACAATCTAGGCATTAATCAAAATGATAGAAAACAGTGCAAATGAGATGGCATAATAATATAGGCTCAAATTAACACATTCACTTTAATATTCACTCACACAGAAAACCTTTCCAACTGTCAGATGATCCATTAGGTTGTTTAATGAGTTAGAGGGTACCTCTAAGCTGCATATATTACTAGACTATACTACCGTAAGCATATTAAAAGACAATATACTTGCTGATTCAGATCACTATTCCTTGGGCAAATACAGCTGGCCAGCAGATCCCTGAGGTGACCACATTTTCATTTGGGAGCCTGGGTAACTCTCAGGTTAATCCCCGCTGCCATGACATGGGGCTGGTAGGGCGAGTCACTGACTGTTTTGGTGCCTTCCAAGGGGACAGTTAGCAGTTCCCTTGTGAGTAAACAGATATTCTCTTTACTTATTTCACAGCAAAGCACTAATGATCATAGTGTATGCCCACAGAAGCGGAAAGTGGCCCTGTGAAAGCCAAGGCAGGAACTGAAGGATCCAGAAAGCAGATGAAAAAGAGAGATGCCAAGGTGGACAGGAGAGAGGAAAATTTTGGAGTGCACAATCAGTAAAGTCTGGCCAGCTCTCTCTCCAACAGGATGACGCAGCCAGGAATCTCAGCTGTTTGGAGGAGATAGTATAGCTTCCAGGCTCTTGGGACTCTGATACTGGTTCACAGGCTGAAGGATTAGGAATATTGGATTGCTTAAAAAGACTAAATCAATGCCAAGAGATTTTTTACTCAAGGACTCAAGAACTATGACTTTTGATCCTCTGTTCACAAATTAGGGGAATTTGCATATCTTTACTGTCTTTTTTTCCTTAAAATATCTAGAAATCTATCTGAATATTTTTAAGTATCAAGTTTGAATGGGCTTCCTTTTGCATCAGGGATGGATGTTACTTTAGGCTATGATTCTTATACAAAAATCTGTTGAATATTTCCTTGTTTTGGGGGGCAGACACTATGTGGTCTTTAAGTATCTGATTTAAGTGTAAAATACACAACCTTTGAAATAGGACACTTGTAAAACCACAGTGCCACACAGGGAAGAGTAAAACTTAAAAAGGTAAAAATTAAGACGTACATATGTACAAACAAAAATGAGTTATAAAGCGAAGTTTATCTTGCACCAAGCAAGCACAAACCTATTACCCAAGGCAATAGAAAGCTGATTGATGATATCATGATGACAAATGAATTCTCATTTTGAATTCTGCCTGCTAAGTAATTAGTAATGTCATCAATATCATTACTAGCTCCTCATTCAACTTCATCAGCAAGCTGTTCCTGTTGCTCATTTTTCAGCTTTTCCTTTCTGTGCTTCAGCCACAGGACGAATCTACATTGAGGACAGTTTCTAGCAACTACCCAAGGGAGCAACAAAAAAATTAGTTGTCAGGCACAAGCAGTCTATTGAAACTCTGAACCACATTTTAATAGCAACCGCATAATGGTTTTTTGAAGTGGTCACTAACTTGAGAATTAGTGTAAATAGTGTCAAGGACATCTTTCTTTTTTCCCTGAAATATATTTGGAAACAGCGGACATAATATGAAACAAAAGTACAATTAATTCAAATACTTAGTGATTATAACTGAACAAGTGACTGCAGGACAAAAGCTTATTAAAAATGTCTTCTCATCTCATTTTCTCATGTTTCTGAGATGGAAAGAAGCATTGCCAAGGAAATTGAACAAAATACTGCCAATGCATATTTCCCCCAAGCTTCCAGTTCTATCTTTTCATTTAAAAACCTACAAAACTTATGTTAAAAAAAAAAATAAAAATAACAAATCCTAATGAATGCTGAATGAAATATTTGAAACACTAACAACTGCACCTTTGGGGCCAAGCTATAATTTGAGCATAGGTATAGTACATTAGAAAAGGCCATTGAATTGCCAGTATTTTCCCTTTCTCATTTTCTGTGCAACCAGGTTTGTATTTTAACAGAATATGACCAAGTTACAAAGACTCTTGTGTTGGTTGTTTTATTTTTGGGAGGGGGTTAAATAACTTATCAATTGTATTTTTTTGTGGTATTAGTTCTGTTTGGAATTTATTTTAGACAAGCAGACTTGTCTACCTTTATATTCATTTTCTATTGTATTTTTGGAGTTCTGAAGCAAAACTTGCCAGATATGTTTAATTTTTAAAACTGTAATTTAGTACGCGCACCAGTTTTTGCTAAACTGAATTTAAGTATCTTCATTTCAGCAAGAATATCTCTGCACAGTTCATTTACAGATTCTGCTATTCAGAAAGAATTGTATCAAGTCACTAAATAAGGATGAGTAAAGATGAAATTTTTTTCCTCTTAATGATGGTGTCCATTTGAACAAAAAGGTCAGACTACTTTAAACAAATGTAATTTTAGTACAAAATATGCAAAATAGATAATATGCTTCAGTCAAGGTAGTTTTGAACATTAGAATACTTTCTCTGGTCTTTTCATTGTGCTCCAACTTTTAATCCCGTTTTGCATTGCTGAACAGAAAAGAACTAAGAAGAGGTGTTTGATTTTGTCCAAAGGTGGTTTATAACTAATACCCTATGTCCAAGTTACTTTGTTTTAGACTGTCTAGTTCACCTGATCTTTCAGCAGGATAGAAAAGTATTACAGTTTTGATGATATATCATTGATCTACTTGTGTCAAAAGCAAGAGTCTCTAAAATTGTCTTTTCAACAAATCAGAGTAAACCAATGACAAAATAAAATTGGGGTTCATGACAGATGATCAGTAAACCGTAACTCCACCTGAAGTTCTGTGGTAAAAACTGTCACAGTAACTTTATCACCAAAGAGGAACAGGAATATGGTGACATTAAGTCAGTTGCCTAAACAGAAACCTCTGTGCTGTGCCCCATCCCTGGCAATCTGCCTTGGCCTCCAGCTGCCTCTGTGGAAGGGCTGGACCCTCACACAATGCTAGTCCCTACCTCTCAGACCCCTGTGGCTGCCCCAAGAACTCTCAAGTGCCAGATACAGATATTCAGACAACTGAATTGAGCCCTTAGATTTGTCTGCATTATCAGCTGTTCAGATTACCAGGAAAAAAAATAAGAAAAAAAAAAAAGTAAGAAAAAAGAGAAGAAAAAGGAAAAATAATCTATTAGGTCCATGGCAGTGTGTTTATCTGCTCTAACTGGCTTAATGGTCCTTTTAATGCCCTTTTAATCCATTGGTACTGTTGGGCTGTGACGGGACACCCTCCCTTTTCGGCCGAGGGTGAAAGAGCAGAGGAGGCTGCTGCCTCGCTAAAGTCCTTTATTTTGCAGTTCCAGAGTTTCTGAAGGTAGAGTTCGAAGGGGATACACGATAAGGCAAAGCAGCAGCGACAGCAACAGCAGGCTAAGCTTGATGATGTTGGAGATGTTGCAGTTGCAGTTCCAACTAACTTACAGTTAGAGGATTATATTTGTTAATTAACCAATAAAATTAACACACGATTCTAGTTTTCTTTTCTTAACCTATCCTGGTCTAATTCAAATGATCGTAAATCTTACACAAGCCTTACATAGGTATTGCATGAATTTGCATATATTGTTTTTATCAAATCTTACTATTTATGTGAACACTCTATCTAAAAAATGTGAACAACATAGTTCTATCTATGTTTTGTCTAGAGTAAGGAAATTCTGTGAAAAGTTAAAACTGCTGCAGTACAAACTGTTTAAGGTCTCTTTGCTGCAGCTTTTCAATATTTAAGGCACTTAGCATATTTTTCTACTAAGAGTTAAAAATCTATATTTCTATTTCACTTTGGTGTGATTTCATGTATCTCAGCTTATCCAAAGGTTTTAATTCAATTCTTGTGCCTTGGTTTTCCTCTGGGCCTGGGTCCAGAGGAGCTCTCACTCCAACAAGTACCTTGAACTTTTTGCAGACTTGTAACACTAGATATAATGAGACAGGGAAAAAAAGGAAGCTTTTTTTCTCTCTTTCTCCAAGAGGTTATGAGATGACTGAAATACATTGTATTTTCTTTAAAATTCTTATATTTTTTTTCTAAACAATCTTAATGGCTATCTTCAAGACGATCAGATTTGCTACTTCTGCAAAACATTTTTGGGATTGAGATACTTAATTGAAATTTGCCATTTGATCTCACTGGTTTATTCCTTGCCTGTTGGTAAGAATGCATGTTATTCTGATGGAGGGTTTTTTTGTTTTAATAGGGTCAATTTTCCCTTTTTTTGGACACCTTAATTTGATATGCAGTTTGAAAGGAAAACAAAACAACAGTCTTAATTTAAATTCCAGTCAGAGGAAAGTGAGGTGAGATGACTATGCTCATAGTTAATATATTGATTTTTTAAAAATTATCATAAAGAACAAGAATGGTTTATTGCCAAATGACTGGATCTGATGTTGTGTTTGGTTTGTCATAAGGAATTTTTTCTATCAATTTAAAAATTCAGTAACCTGAAAAATGAGCTAAATAACAGTAAGTTTTGATGCAGTGATGGAAGTATGCCACAATAGTAACATTTTTTTAAACTCTCATGTACCCTATAACTCACCAGCTTGTTAAAGAAATTATTTCTACAGGGAACATTAATGAACCCTAAATGCAAATTAAATTTCAGTCTGGTTTACTGTCGTTAATGAGTAATATGAGAAACTGACCTAAACTTACATTTCAGAACTCATTAAAAATAATTTTCAGTAGCAACATTAGCCTTCACTGTTGCTTGTAAAAGATTTTATGTAGCACACTGAAACCCAGGAGTCATGGTAACATCTTGCAAAATGACAGTGTTTTTTACATATTCTTTCAGATCATTGTATTCTTGTGATAATAATTCTTCCTTGATAACAAGTTTCTTTTCCTTGTTTCAAGAATCTCTATTTAGTGATTCATATTTGGAGCTCTGTGTTTTCTCTTGTTTTGGGGGTTTTTTTTAATGACCATTTCAGCAGTCTTGAATTACGTAATTTTCAAGGAGTAAATGCTTTTCCTAAGCTTTGTGAATATCAGGAATGTACCTTACAGAGGGTGATTGGCTCCAGCTTTAACTGACTGTCAGTTCTCCACTGACTTATTTCCTCAGAGAACACTGTCTGCTTCTTCTTCAGTCTGTACATATGTAGATTATGCAGAACAGAAGTTATTATCTTTGTGTTCTAATACAGAAAGTCTTCAGAACCCACGATATTTTACCTTTGATTTTTTTCCATTAGTCCGTCCATTCTTCAAACTATCAAACTATCTTCAAACTATCTATCAGGTTCCAGAAATGTATGAGTACTGGGAAGAGATTTTTCAGATTTTTTTAAGGTGAGTTTTTAGCCTAGAACTTGGTTTTGAGCTCATTTTCCAGTGCAAAAGTCCATACCTCATCAGGCTTCTTTTATCAAGTGTTTTATGATAACTTTCTGGATCCAGAGGAATGGATATGACCAGACTGGAGGACAAAGGGTAATACTGTGTTCTTCAGATCAGGGACATTAGGAAAAAAATATCTTTTTCTTTTCTTACACATAGAGCATGAAAGTATAAAAATATTTGAACATGATTTCTACTTTTAGATTGTTTTTCTCACACACAGAATTTTTTAATTTTAAAATATTCTTTTATTCTTCTATTTACATAGCTGATGTCTGACATCAGCTATTATGTCTTTGTAGTACTACTCGTTATTATCTATTTATAGGGAGATCTAAAGATGATACAAGGTAGGAGGCCACCTGGTCCTGGGTTTTACTAGCATATGTTAGGAGACATGTAATTTTATAAAATTGCCTTCTAAACAGATAAGATATTACATGGCACAGGAAGGAGAAAAGCTGCAAAGTGAGTTGTATAGTAAGAATTAGAGATCTGTGTGCTTTACTGTATTTCAACTGTGATGATTGCCATCATCAAGATAAAGCAATGACAAATATACAAGTACTGTTACAGAATAAGGAAGGTGTGTATCTGAAGATACATCTTCATCTGTGCAAATAGTTTTGAGATTTCAGATGAAGACTCCAATATATAATCTCTATCACTGACGGTACATCTTATGAGGAGGAAGTGACTTCTGAATATAAGATCTAGAAAAATATACTCCAAACAATTCTGTGAGCTTGTGATAAAATAAAACAGTTGCTATTTTTAAACACAGAGGTTAGAAATGGAAAAAAAGTGTGTACTATATTGCAAATATTAAATTCTGCCTTTCTAGAAATGCATAACAATTTTAGACAAGGCATTAGCTGTCATAAAGGCAGCAGCTGCCTGGGCTGCTGCTATGCAAAATTCCATACCAGGAGTTAAGTGAGTCTTTTTTTACTGGTGACTTCCAAAAGGCATAAGAAGGTAGAAACAGTCGTATCAGAAAGAAAATTCTACATGTGAGTGTAAAAGCTAATAGGTAAAAATAAGACATGTTCAATGATTTTCAAACATTCTTTTTACACATTTAAGAGATTGACAGTAGAGGGCCCATGGCAGTTTCCAGTCCCACTGCGAGTAAGTAGCTGACAAACTCAGTGGTTCAGAACCTGGGAAATAGAGGCGGTCTGATAGAGACCCAGCTTGTTCACACATCTTTGTTCAGATGGACTGACAGGCAACAAAGCAAATTTTATGCCAAATAAGCTTGAGTCAGATACAATCTCCTGGTTTTCAACACTATCGGTATCCTTTAATTCCAGTCTTGTTTAAAGCATCTGCTTAAGCTGAAGTTAACTATTATTTTAAAGGTAAAGAGAGAAAGCTTTGTAGTGTTTCTTCCTCTTGTCAGGAGTACTGATTCTAGCTTAATTAAAATCCGCTGCCGTAGTTCGAAAGGGATTAATTTTAAATACTTCCAAGGGGAAATCATATCTTTTTGGACATTTCCAGTCTGAAATGGTCTCAAATAACTGAAATTTTCCTTACTGTCTCAAGCCAGGAAGTGGTTATAAAATATAAGGATATTTACAGAAGGATCAGTTGCAAAAAAAGATTCCTTGTAAAAAATGCCTTGATTTGCAAAGTCCTTAACTTATAAACAATATTTAAAAGAGGGCTATAAATCAATTAATCAATTGTTTTTATTAAGAACACTTGCATTATTAAAAAGTTATCTTAGAATTTTAAACAGGCAACATTTTTTAAACTGTAAACTTTGTCTTTGATTCAACTCACTTTGATTGTTTCATGTAAGTCACCAATCTTAATATATAAAAAGGTAAGTAAATTTTTCAGCTTAAGAAGCTTTCTCATTTTTCAGGAGGACAGTAAAAACCAGTCTTGGCATTACCTTAAGTTGATCTAACTATTTTTGAAACTAATCATGGTAAAACTTACAGATGTCTTTGGAGAGAGACTGTTAAGCAGTTTCTCAGTAAGAGTTCCATCATTTTGTCTAAATCAATGAAGTTTCTCAACGAATGCCTCTGGGAGGAAATCTACTCTCTAGCATTTAGAGATATATTTCCAACACTATTTCTATGATGCTGTGAATCTTTTATTACAGCCATGGACAACATAGGTAGTGTAGTCTTTGCAGGTGGAAGATAATTAATGTAAAATAGTAGTTTTACCCCACCTGTCTGGGATGACTGACAGTAACTTGTCAGCATACAATATTATACTATGTTCCTTGCCCAAATAGAACACAGCAAGTAGTCAAAACAAAAATTAATAAGTAAAATCATGCAAAGAACTAGGGTCTGGGAATGTGAGGATATAAAACTTAAGTGCTAAAGATGTTAGGCTGGAGTGTGAGCAAGAGAAGCAGTGAAGCTTGGTGATGGTAAGTGTCAAAGGGAATACCAAGGAAACAAGTTGATGTGAGATGAGAGATGGGGCTGTGGCTCTGCAGTTGTGAAGATAAATAATGGCAGACATGGGATCAATCGGGAAAAGGAAGCTATGGAAATGTACAGGTTAGGACTATGTGTGACAAGCAAGAAAATACAGGCAAAGCTGAGATAAGATATGAGAATGACAAGGAATTTATATATTAAGAAAAAGAGAACGGTAAGGCTATTGTGTGTTTTTTCATGAAAGACATGATATGTATGGATTTAGTGTATGTGGAATTGAATTTGAAGTGGGAATTGAATATCTAATAAAGACTTTGAATAGTTAACACTGTTAACAGTTCAAAGCAGATCAACAACCATTTCCTTCAATTCCTCTGGAAATATTTATACTTTCATTTTGAAAAAATCCGTTATTGACAAATGATATCAGTTATATAACTTTTAATGGTATAAGCATAAGTAGTGGACATTAATTGGAAATTTTAGATTTTGTCTTGATTTTCTAAGCATCGTAGTCTTATTGAAAGATTACATAAATTAGCTATTTCCTTCCTTGTTTTAGAAGACTCCCTAAATTATGATATCAAGGTTTGACTGTGGGTCTCTCAGATTATTGAATCGAATCTTAGGTCAGACATCAATGCTTAAAAAAAAGATAACAATTTAGGAGTTAATTGTTTGTAGGTAGTCAGATTAATCATTTGATATCTTAAAATCAAAGGGCAAGTCAGATTAGAGGAAACAAAATAGTCACAACCTTAATTGTGACCTGTCTCATACTCGTCTCCTAAATGGCTAATACATCACAAACTGAATGCATGACGGTACTTCAGTCTCAAATTTTGTTGATGCCACTAAAGTTATAATTACCTTTCATTGATGCAATAAAGATTTATTTATGCTGCATGTTTCCATATCTGAAGGAGACAGAGGAGAGGTCTTTGTGAAGGTCTGGAGTCTGTCAGTTGAGATACGTGGATATTATATTGTAGTTAAGACTTGTAAGAAAATTTCCCATGTCTTTACTTCACAGAACTTCAGTCAGAGAATATATTGAGTTGGAAGGGACCCACAAGGATTATGGTGTCCAGCTCTTGGCTCTGCACAGCACCATCCCTAGGAGTGACTGAGAGTATTGTCCAAATGCTTCTTGAACTCTTTTAGGCTTGGTGCATGTTACCAATTTTATTTCCCTTTGCAGGAAATATTCATTCATTGAATTGCCATTAATACATCACACAAATTAAAACAATACCCAATAAGGGATCATGCTGATAGGCACTGTAAGAACACATAATAAATGGCAATATAGAATTTATAAAGTAACCAGGTGCTTATTTACAGGATTATTGTGGTGGCTATGGTTCAGAAAATATAAAAAATACCTAAGGGACAGGTAAATAACTGCAAATATGTAAAAAGAATTTTCAAGAGTGTTACCAGCAGAACTCACAAGAGCACTGCAAATTTTTTGTAAGTTTATTTGTGCAGACAAGCAAATGAAAAAAGCTGCATATCTTAGGCATTCTGGTGACTTTCAATTTTTAACTGTCCTTCATTGAAGGGATCAGTTATAATAATACAGAGACACTGGGTCTGTCTAGATCATTAAAGCTCCCTTTGCCTTCCACTTCTCATTCTTTAAAATGTCTGTCTCTCTTCTAGACATTTCCTGGGAAATATCATAACATCTCTACATTATTTTGACCAAATTGTTTGGATTATTTGTAGTATCAGTAGTAATTGTTCTTTTTAATCACCTACATTCTTCTGAAAAAAGCACTGCAGGGTTACCAAACTCAGCAGTTTAAATGCTCATACTAAAAGCGTTTTGAATTATTTAGAATTCACCCAACCCTTTTGAATGGTCAGGAGCATGGAACTACTCACTCAGCAAAGAATTTGTGACTCACTGTTCTGTCCTATATCGAGGCATGTTTGGCAGCAGTTTGCAATTCATTGAGAAATGAGTTCTGGATGTCCTTTAGAAACATGGATTTTTTTATAGCTATGTCTGCACTTTCCTTTTTTAATTTTTTTTTTCGTTTAAAAATATTTTTTTTCTATATGTATACATTAAGGAACAAAAGAATAAAAGTGAAACAACTGATATTTTCATGTAATTACCAAGTAGATTCAGAGTATTTCAGACCTTTCAAAGGGAAACATTGGAGCCAAGGAAGTAACATTTGTCATAATGGAAAAGGTGTCATTTTGTATACAGCTTGAGAGAGAAGGTAATAGCAGGAGATGTTAACTGATGAAGAACAAAACCAGGAATATAATCAGATGTCTCAGGATTATGTATATAGCTTCTTCTGGTGGACAGAAAGAAATTTCCTGTATTTATTCTGCTTCTCTCTGAATTCTGTCTGCCATGTTGAACAGAAATCTTTGATTGCCATACTTCAATGGATGTGTAGCTATGTTAGCAATCATGTATAATCTGCACAGCAAACTACACTTTCAATGTTTTATGGAAGCTAAATTCCTTGTTTATATTTCAGCTTCAGCCAAAGCATCAATAGATGGAAGTTTCTGTGGTGTTTCAACAACAAAAATTTCAAACTCCATTCAAAGCCCTGTAGAGCATCTGCACGAGCATTTTCCTTTAAGGGATTGCATGGAAATAAATTGTGTTTCAGTGACCACTAATTTTTTCTTCAAGATATTCATGTGGTGAAAGAGTGTAATAGCACTAGCTTGGAGATGGGTAGTGTTACCCTGGGGTGGAGCTCCTTTGAGATGTTGCAGTAAGTTCCTTCCTTCTTCCCTCTGCCTGAAGAACAGCAGCAAGGTATTTCTCCTTCTGACCCCTATGTGACAGGCATAATGGTTTGACAGATCACAGCTAAGGCATGCAGTTGTGATTGTCATGTGGGATCACAAAGTATGACAAAGGATCTGGGTTTGTGCTGTAAAAACATACGGTACAGAAGTGTTACTGTGAGAAGGTGCAAACCAAATGCCACTTGTCTGAGTCTCGTGCTTGTGTTGTGAGACGTGATGGCCCTGCTCATAACACACCAGAAGGTTTTCTAATACCCTGGGTACTCCTCAGCAATACAGCAGTCAAATGCAAGATTATTGGTAAAGAAAATGGAATTAAAGTGAGAGCAGAGTGTCAAGCATCATATACTACATACATACATGTACACACATAATTCATTAACTGTGAGGACAACTTGACTGTAAAGCAAAATAAGCGTAAATAAATAAAGCTAACATACAATAACTATAATACCAAATGATATTATAGTGATAGAAAAAAGTGATACCAGAGTTCCAAACATAAACCCCAAAACTTATTAAGAAAACCTGAATTTAAAGATGAGCTATTTCTCTTACAGATACTTTTTTATGCTAGCATTTATTGAAATTCTTGAAATTATTCCAGCTTGTAATGCCACCTTTCATTCAACCATATAATATTATCAAAATGCCACAAATTAACTATTAGCAATATATATGAGATAAAATTATTCCTAGACTGAAATGTCATGCTTCATACACCAGGTTTTAGTCTTTACATAGTTTTTAACATGGAATAAAACCTCTAAAAATAAGGATATATAATGAAAATGCTGACATTTTGATTTTTTCTCTGATATTTCACTTTTTACTTAATTTATTTTATTTCCTTTCTTCTTAGTGTATATATATACTGTAAGTTGACTCTAACTAAGACACTTATTATTGTGTTAAAACTGTTTCTTATAGGGAATGAAAAATAGTATAATTTGCAATCCTTTTTTTATAAACAAGAGTGGTGGGAAGGGCTGTTCTTCTATTTTAGTCTGATGAGAATAGCAGAGAAAATAATCAATAAATTAAGTGTGCTGAAATCCCTTATGATCACCCAGGAAGAACTTTTAAATTAATTCCATGATGACTAATGATGTATTGAAATAATTCCTTGGGTTGACAGAGGCAAGTCTGTGAAAAAAAAAAAGGACATTATGTCCTTCTTTATGTTCCTATGGCATCATGATTATAGAAAGACAGACAAACAAATTAAAATAGTGATGCTGTAATCACTGGCGTACTTAATAGGCTCTATCTGATAGTAAATTAGAGCTTGAAGAAATTCTAATCATCAATTTCCAATTGTGCAAACTACCATTTAGGGTCTGCTCCTCTCACTTATCCTAAAGTATTCACATTTTCTGAGTCAATGCAAGCATAAGTTCCATAAGGAAAATCTTCTATTAAACGTGGATCAATTAAACACCAAGGACTACAAAAAGTTACAGCTTTAGTTTAAAATAAAGGACAGAGCAGAACAATGAGTACAGCTTTTTCAGCAATTTGTCTTTGTTGAGAGAAACCCAGTGAGTCACATTGATGGAACAAAGTACAGGGCAGTGGATTAGGGGGCAAAATTGTTACTAAACACACTGTGTTCCCTCCTGTTTTGAGATTTCTCTTACTATGTACATAGTCATGGCTAGTAGTAACAAGGGAGTTCCTGCTGAGAAAGTAGCTAAAGAAGCTCAGTCTGAGAAGAAACCCAGAACCGCTGGCAACCAAGTACATTACAAAGGTTTTTCATAGTAATTCCCAGAGGATGTGGTAAGACGTCCCGGTTCGAGACAAATTAGGAGGAAGGTCCGAAATTAATGTCCTCTGATAGAAGGCAGGTTACAGCCCTCTCTCCCCCACCAGGATTGGGAAGAAATTCCTCAGAGGAAAGTGAAAAGGAAAAAAAACCTATTTATTTAACAAACACAGTGCACAGCAGGCACGGGAAGAGAATAATGCTAAATAATAAAACCTCTTGCTGTGGAGAGAACCTGGTAAATTTTCAGAGTCCTTTCTGTGGGTGTGGTCTCTCTCCCCCGCTCTTCAGAGCTGGGTCGGTGTGGGCCCCTCCGGGCCGAGGTGTAAGGTCTCCCGGCTGATGTTTTGGTGTTACTGAACAGTCTGGAAGAGAAGATGATGAAACTAAAGTTCCAGGAAAACTCCTTGCTTTAGCTAATGAACAAAAAGCTAGCTAGAAAGTGGGAGAATGCCACTCTCTTCACTGCTGCACAGAGCCGAGCTGAGGAGAGACGAGCGAGTTATCTCTGTGTTTTTGAACATGGCACACCGAAGGAATTCCACCACCTTCCCTCCACCTCTCTTAAAGGTCTGCTTTGAAGCTACAGAAAAGGCACAGGATTCATGTCTGGGCATAGAGCAGGTGATAGGGGATACACATCATAAAGTCACCCCAAGACAGATATAAATATTATTGCAATGCGATGGAGACACATGTTTACACTCAAGAGAGAGAAAACATGTTTCTGTATGTGCTATCATCTAGCCTTTGTCTGCCTCTCACATATGGATATGTAAGATAGGAATATTTAGAGAATGTTGTGCCTATATTTGTTTCCCTAGGGACTGAAATGTTGTATAAGGGTCCTTGTAGCTTCATGTCATTGGTTGACGCAGGTCAGATGCCAGGCACCCACCAAAGTCACTCACTGACTCCACTCTGCAGCTGGGCAGAGGAGAGAAAATTTAGCTAAGGGTTCATGGGTTGAGATAAGGACTGAGAGAGTTCGCTCATCAAATACCATTAACAGCAAAACAGGCTCAGCTTAGAAATATGAAGTGGATTTATTACTAACAAAATCAAAGCAGGATAACAAGAAGTAAAATAAGCCCTTAAAAACACCTTCTCCCCACCCCTCCCTCCTTCCCAGCTCTACTGCGTACCCCAGCAACACAGGGAGATGGGAATGGGGGTCATGGTCAGTTCATCACCCATTGTTTCTCCTGCTGCTCAGGGAGAGGAGTTGTTCCCCTGCTGCACAATGGGGTCCCTCCCATGGAAGACAGTTCCCTACAAACTTCTCCAACATGAGAACAACAGTTTCCTGTGAACTTCTGCAACGTGAGTCCATCCCACAGGCAACAATACCCCTCAAACTGCTGCAATCTGGGTCACTCTTCCATGGGGTGCAGTCCTCCAAGGACAGGCTGCTCCAGCCTGGAAGCAGGGCCTTCTCTCTCCACTGGGTCTCCCACTGGATCACAGCCTCCTCCAGGCACCCCCTGCTCCAGCATGGGCATCTCCCCCATGGGCTGTGGGTGGATCTCTGCATTCCCCATGGGCCCATGGGCTGCAGAGGCACAGCTGCTTCACCATGGTCATCACCGCGGCCTGCAGAGGAACCTCAGCTTTGTCGCCTGGAACACCTCCTCCCCCTCCTTCTCCACTGACCTTGAGGTCTCCATGTCGTTTCCCTCACATGTTCTCACCTCCTCCTCTTCTCTATCTGGAATTAAAACTGAGCAACAACTTTAGTAAGTCTGTTATCACAGAGGCGTTACCAGCTTCTCTAATTGGCCCAGCCTTGCTCAGAGGCACGTCTGTCTTTGAAGCCATCAAGGGTTGGCTCTGCCAGACACGGTGGAAGCTTCCAGCAGCTTCTCATAGAAGCCACCTCTGTGATCACCCTGCTAATATAAACCAGCCCATACAAACCCAATACACTTCAGGACAAGAGTTTGTGCTTGTCTGGGCACAGTGTAGTCTAAAGAAATATTGCCATTTTTGGACTAAATATAATTTAAAAGTTGAAATGAATGGAACTTGAAAGACACCCTTAGGTACCCAAGAATGGATTTAAAAGCCTGGAGGTAGGCTTCTATTTTAGAAATGTTATAAATTATTTTGTTCAAAAAACAGACTGAAGCCAGATTTTGCTAGTTATTTGTAAGAAAAGCTGTTACAGTGGACTATTCATTATTTAGGAACACCTACAGATAACAGCCTGCATTATCAGTATGCAATCTATATTACACGATCTGCAGGGGCAGTAGAGAAAAGCACACACCTGAAAATCATGAACAAAAGAGCTGCAGAAAACATTATCCTTTTTCAAGGCATGCCAGGATTATCTTTAATTGCTTTATACTGCTAAGGGCTAGTCTAAACTAGAGGGGGATTGCTAACACATCTATCTCAGCAAAAGCTCTAAAAGGAGATGCAGCTTTTACTGATAAAAATATGTTTCTTTGGATGTTGCAGATACCAGATTCCCACAGAAAATATGCTACGTGTGAAAGAGAGACTTTTTTTTGTTCAGAATTACTGTGTCTACTCCAGGCCCTTGAGTGGTCTAAGCAGTACCACAAAAAATTCCCAAATGTCTACAGCTGACAGTGTTGTGCCAGGCAAAGTTTCTGGGGTAGACCCAAGGCATAATTACTGTCACTGTTGAGATGGTCACGACACATACAGGCATACACACCAACAGCTCCGTGCGAAGAAAGTTTTTTATTATAAAAGCCTCTTTTATACTATTTCTTCACCTTTGTGTTACATGTTCATTGGCTATTAGCTAACTACCATACAAGATTATTGGTTGTCTATAACTAGCATATATTTTTGTTAGCCAGTTCTATTCCCTTTGCAGGTGTCCACACTCCTGTTGTTTATGCTTCTTGCTTCTGTTGATGTTACAGTTCCCAAGGGTACAAACTGAATTCTCATGGGTATACACGGATTGTGTCCAAGTCGAACTCTGTGAGACTTTCAGAACAGCTGTCAGTTCCCACAAATTACCACAGTGACAAAGAAGCTTGGACTTGTCTTGGTTATTGTACACATCTCGGCTCAGCCTCCTGTTCTGTTTGAGTGGTCTACCACAGTTTAGAAACATGAGGAAGGCAAAGTAATTTCCTAAGTGAGAGCCCATGTCCTGAGTACAGCAGCATTTTTGTCCCATTGACATATGAGTTTCACAGAGTAAAAAAGACTCCCATATGAAAATAAATGTCTGGAGTGTCCTAAATATTTTGTTGTTCAAAAGGAACAGTGAAAACCAGTCTGTTACTTCTAGGTTACACATATACATGTATCAATTCAATTCTTGAAGTGAAATCACTATAAATACTTTATGTAAACCAAATTGAAGGCGTGCATGCAGATTTTTCTGTAAATAAATAAACACTGTATACTGTAAGTGAAACTTGATTGTCCTGTACTGTACCATGTGCATTGCTACAGCAGTTAATTTTACCTTATATATCAATAAAGATTGTGTATGTAATGAAAAATGCTCAGAAGAATCATATACATATAGGTTTAGAATTGTGGAGACTCTCATACTTTCCCGTGCTAAAGTCTCTTGAAGCTGTGACATCCCATATTTATGATATTGTCCTGTGACACATCCCAGATTCATAATATTTTCCGGATTAACTTCATCTAAAGAAAAAAAAAAACAAAACATTTTTACGACTGCCCCAGGACATGCACACACATTTGTCTGTGTTTGTATACATCTTTAAACTGCAAATATGTTCATTACAGTGTTCGGTGGTGTTCCATACAGCTGTACAACGTCATTATCCCACATCCATTATTACCTTACATGAAGGAAGAAATACCTAGATGATTAATGGAGTTACCTCAAGAAAAGACCATATGATTTACTAAGTAAAAATGAATTTGTGTAAAAACTGAAGGAACTGATAAGGTAATGCAGAAAATATCTATATATAATGACACAGATGGACATGTGTTTTAATAAATAAGAATGACACCAACTCAAAACACTGCCAGATTATTCTACATAATTTCACAAATTATAAAACAGAGTGTTACAATCAACAGTGTCAAAGATAGCATTGAGATCAAGCAAAATAAAATGCTTGAGCAACCCAAACTAGACTCCATTAATAAATCATCATAAACTGTAACTATAGCTGTAACATGATTGTGAAGTAGATTGTTATTTCTCAAAGGGCTTGTTTCCCACTAAATGGGGATATAACTCAGAAACGCTGACGTGCTTTATGTTCTTGTCCAAAACCAACAAATCTTAAACAGGTCGGTAGCTTCAATCCCCATTTCAAATCAAGAATGTTTCTTTAGTAATATGGTAATCTATTCAAATTTTAAATGCACTGGAACATTTCTATGACTTAACACTGATGAGAGTTTGAATAAAATAAAAATATGGGCTATATGGATATAATTACATATAGATGAGGGGATTTGTCGTGACTGCAATGTAAACAGGTGAAATAAAAATTAAGTTGAAAAATAGACCAGTGAAATCCAAAGATGAAATAGACAACTTTGTAGGGCTTAGGAATTTCATTGCTGCACATAAACACAGTTTTCATTCTTCCATGGTAAAAACCTATGGAACCTTCATGTTCTCTCCATCAGGAAGCAAGATTTCTCTTATATTCACAGGGAGCTTGTAACCTTCTCCTAGCTATAGTTGCAATACTTTTAGAGTTCTGAATCATATTACAGTAAGGTTGAGGTAGGAATAGAGGGAAAATAAGACTTCCTTTGTTGAGGCCGACAGCTGGTGTGAAGGCTTCACAGGTCTCAGTTTGGACATGGTTAACTTCTATTAGTGAGAAAAACCCATGAGAAGAAAATAATCAGCTTTACCTGGCGAAGTGTAGTATCAACAGAAGTACGGAATCCAAAACAATGGAAAGAGAAAACAGCAACGTATCTGCACCTGTTACTTTTCTGAATGCCTGAATGTTTATGTTACAGGTAACCAATAGTATTATATTGTAGTTAAATGATAGCCAATGGATCCATTGTTGTAGTTTAGTAGCCAGTGAACTTGTAACATGAATGATAACATAGAATAGCCTGTAAGTATGTGTTCTTCTTGAAATAAAACACTCTTTGCCACTAATCCAGTGCAGTGTCCATGTTCATGTGTCATGGCCACCCCAACAGCGACATTTTTTGGTCTTTTTCAGAGAAGGACACTAGAACTGCTGAGTAACAGATCAATAAATACAGGGTAGATAAATATTGATTGTTAGATGCAAGGAAAATTTTTATAATTCACAACAGTTCTGTTAGCAGCTGTCCAATGTAGCAGTAAAATATCAGAGAATGACAAAAATATGCAGATATAGAATACATTCAAGAGAAAATTGCCATGAAAATAAAGAAAATTATGTTCTGCTAAATTTAGGAATATATTGTGGAACAAAGAAGTCAAAGCCATTGAAAGCATTTAATGTGCAACTAGTTGTGAATTGAATCTAACATCTTTGGAGCTTGGGATCATGAAATCAAGGAATCTCAGTGAATATTTAAAAACACATTTAAAAAACATAAGCTGTTCAATATCTGGTGTACAATATATAAGAACTCAGCAATATTAAATTTTCTTTATGAAATGTCTTACAAAATCTTAAATTTAAATTGAAGTTCATAATTATGAGGATTTTTTCATCCTAAAACTGAAAAAAGAGCATATCTGTTTAATTTACTATCAGTATTTTTACTATACTTTTTTAATTTTACTTTTCTAGTCTATGCATTTGGCAGCAGCAATATTAAAAAATATTTCTGACATTGGTCTGGGAAACTGTTTTGAAGGTCGTGCAAAGTGTAAATGCAATCCACTCTCCATGTGATTATGCCAGAAAGACAATATCCAGTTCTTCACATTGGCAATTGTGAGGCTTCTCAAGCGTGACCTATCATATTATTATCAATTCAAGTGCATTTGATAAACATTTATTTTTCTAAAGTAAATAGTAGACTAAGAGACTCCTAACATATTTAGGGACTGTTTCTTAGCTATTGAAAAATATTGAAGAATAGCTAGGAAAGCTCATAGCCCATATACAACCTATTAGCGTTTTGCTCTTTATTGAGTTTTAATGAATGGTTTAAAACTGAATTACCATTGCATAGACCTGAAATGCATTTTTGCCTTTCAGGAAATTTTGTACATAAAATTAAATTATATTATTAAATGCAGAGACATTAGTACTAATGCTAAAAGGAAAGAAAATTCGATTGTGAGGTCTGATTGTATGTATGTGTGCTTTCCAATTATTCAGTTTTGCAATCGTAATTTGTATTCATGGAATAACAACTGTAGCTGCAATCATATTGTTGCTTGGTTTGTTTGTTTTGTCCTTTTTTAAGACTTCAGGGGGACTTTTCAGCAACTGGCATGCTTGCATGGGACTTGTTAAAGAGTACTGCACTTGCATGCTATTGCAAGAATAAAGCCCTTAGCTCCCTGACTGGTTGTCCTTAGATCATAGATTATGAAAACAATATGTGTCAATATGGTCAAATCAAGTTATATAACAAGTATTACAATCATAATACTTACAAAGATAAAATAATAGGGAGTAGACTTTTAATATTTTTTTTTAGTATTTGTGGAAGAAGCTCAGTTGCAAATGTTTCATGGCTTTCCACGTATTTTACAAGGGGGACTTGTAATATCTAAGTTTATTTAACCAGGAGAGATTACCTCTATAGAATGCAGAAATAATCCATGTCCCACAGCCAGTTCAAGAGAGTTGAAAAGTCTGAGACCTGTGCTGGTCATTTTTCACTTCTTAGACTAACACAGAAAGTTTTGAAGTTGAGAGTGGGAGTGTTCATAACAACTATCACTGTGGGCTGTGCTGAAACCATTATACACAATTAGCAGGTTTTTTTAAATTAATTTCAATGAGAAAATTAAAAAGAGGACAATCTAATAGAACAATTATCTGGGTCCTGTTTGTACAAAATGACTCATTTATTGTAATAGAAACTTTTCTGAGAAAAGACAAGGTAGGAGCAGAATAGATTAATTTATAACTTTCTTGGATTCAGTAAAAATTTCAGCTGAAGAAATGAATAACAGTATTTTAACTCACCTAATGCGAAGTCTGCAGAAAGTCATAGGTACTACTTGAATGACATATACATAATTTATTTCATGATTTGATGTTTGTGAATTTTCTGAATGTTACACAACACTGCATCTCTTACACAGCAAAGTTCAGACCCAGTAAAATGTTACAGATTAACTTGTAGTGTATTCAACCACAAAGACCATCTAGTTCCAGTCCCCTGCCATGAGCAGGAACACCTTTTGCTAGACAGGTTTTTTAGAGCCCCATCCAACCTGGCCTTGAACACTTCCAGGAATGAGGCATCCACAGCTTCTCTGGCCAACCTACGCCAGTGTCTCACCATCTTCACGGTAGAGAATTTCCTCCTATTATGTAATTGAAATCTCCCCTCTTTCAGTTTAAAGCTACTTCCCCTTATCTACATACACTCCTAAGTCTTCCAGCTCTCTTGTAGTCCCATGTAGGTACTGGAAAGCCACAATGAAGTCACCCCAAAGCCTTCTCTTCTCCAGCCTGTCTTCATAGGAGAGGTGTTCCAGCCCTCAGATCATCTTCGCAGCTTCCTCTGCACTCATTTCAGCAGGTCCATGTCCTTCTTACGTTGCAGGCACCAGAGCTAAGGTATGGGGCCCAAATAACGGCTACTGGTGACAGTTTTTCAATGGACTGAACTTTGAAAATGTTCAGAAAATCTAACAAAAATTTTAGTTTGAATTTCCAAATTGATTTTAAAAAATCAAAGCTATTTTTTATTGTTTTTCTCTTGACTCACTGAAACTGTCTTCTGATGTTCTATCCCAAAACCACTTCCTTTTAAGCAGATCAAATGCAACTTATGCATTATTGAAGAGAACATAGTTTTCTCACATTAGAATGCTGTCATTGGCGAATATCAGGATGTGTTGTCTGACCTAAATATCTTACTTTATGATGACAAAGAGGTTAAATTGAACTCTGTGTTCTGTTTTCTCTTTCATTGCCTTTCACATCTCTGTTCTTCCATTTTGCTCAGACTATTTTATCTTTGATGCTTCATTCCTTGTAGGAAAAAATTCAAATAACATATACCACCCTGTTCACTGGTCTGCAAGGCAATAAACAATTTGACCATGTCAACCCATATTGGTTTAATAGTCTATGATCTAGGGACAATCAGGCATCAAACTGAGAGGTTTATTCTTGTAACAGTGTTCAAGTACAATTCCTGTTAACCTGATTTCCCATTCTTTCAAATAAAGTGTCTTTCCTTTAAATCCATTACTCCTAAACCCCACAGTTCATGAATTACTTCTGACCTAGAAAAATTATCCAGAATAAGAAGGGTGGAGATAGAATAAAGGTCAAATGAAATATAGAACATATGATGAAAAATATCTTTGTATGCATAAATAGATTATAAGGAAATTATTAACAGAGTATGTTCATGGTTTCATAGGCTTCAAAGCATTGATTATATTTTCATTTCCTCTTCTTTCTTAATGTCATGTCTAGGCAGAAGCATAATGTGGATGCAAGTACAGCAATTTTGAAGAACATGACACTACAATTTAGCCTACATGAAAATTTTACATGCACCAGCCAGTCAAGTACCCCATATCAAGTCTTCTGCAGCTTCTGCTGTCTTTGAGAAGGGGAAAATATTTAAAATATACTCTGTCTTCCCACCCCCTCAATCCTCAACCTCACGAACAATTTAGTATCTTATATTTATTCAAAGAGTAACATTATTCACTGGGTTGGAAGTTATTTGTGTAGATAGGAGTCCTGCAGTGCCCTACAAAGAGTTGTGATTCCAAGTTTCATAGTAAGTCTTTCTGTAGCATCATTTCCAGTTCCAGATTCTACTCTCTTTGGGAACCAGACTAAGAATCCTGAATCAATAAGGAAATTAGAAAAAAGGAAGAGGATTTTTTTAGACTGTTTTCTTCTATATCTCATTTTCAAGATGAGTTGATCTATAGTACATATATGGATTTTCTAGTTTGTGTGGTGGATAATGCGAATTGTCTTTTGCATTATCTACATGAGAAAGCATTTTAATAATTAAATAAAGGGTGAAAAATACATCTACCACAGAGGACATATAGTGGAAAAAAAAGTTGTATGTTTATTTGTCATGGTCCGGAGATGAACTCAGTAATCCTTTAAATCTCTATTACTTTTATAATGAGGAGATATATTAAATTGAGGACTTTCTGAAAACATTTTCCTCTCCCTGCTCCTGTTGCGTATATCTTGTTTGAGGAGCCCTCCACTGGCTGGTGCCATGTCTGTAATTTGTGTGTGATGGTCTCACTTCAGTCCAGTAAATGAAATTATTTACTTCTGAAAAAGCCTTTCAAAAAAGAGACATGTCAGTGTCCCGTAGGACACTGAAGATCAGCACTGTTAGGGAAAAGGTGTGACTGGCTGACACTAAGAGGCACAGCCAAGTCCAGCCTCACATTATCTTGCATACAGGTAATTGAGAAATTGTAACAACAGCTTCTGACACATCCAGCCATATCAGCAGAGATAACTGTCCTTTATTATTCAGGGCATTGCTGTGTGAACTATTTTTTGCAGCCTGCTTAGACTGCAGTCTTCACAGGCTTTCACATTTACTGGAAATAAGTCTAGGTGGTACTGATCATTTTGTATTAAATTGGTTTGACAATGTAAAGCATCTTCTCGTAGGAGATCATCCATAAGTTAAAAGGAAAGCAGAAAAAAATCTGCAATGTTTTAGTATTGAAACATCACGTTTTGTCACACTAGGGAAAAGATTTCTTCTTTTTCCTTCCAAATACTTCTAAATGACTTTGGAAAGGAAATTTCTATTTATATTTTGACAAAATACTTTTTAAAGCTTCAAATGTTTTCATTCTATAACAAAAAAAACCATTTAAGTTAATTGTGTTTCAGGAATATTATTTTTAGAGGAAATTTTTAAAAATGTATTATCAAAACAGAAAAAGAAAAAAGACAATGTAATGAAATGTAATGAAAATTCAGATTATTGTGGTACTTGGATTCTTTACACCTGAAAACTTTCCCTCTTTCTTAATGATTGGAAGAGTCAAAAAAGAAAGTGCTGATAGCAGCTGGCATTAATTTTGGAATAGTCATATAGCTGGGAGATGAGGAACAAATTTCTGCTCCATCTATTTAACAGTAGAGAGAATAGTTACTCTGTAGATGATTTAGAGGAATTTTCAAGCCAGCAGCAGTACTATTTCTTTCATTTGATTTAATGTCAATGCTAAAAATGTAGAAGGTTTTTTGTGAGCATGACATTTATGAGGAAAAAAGTAATATATAAACAATTCAATTTGGCATCTCTTCAATCTATAAAAAGAATAAAAATTAAGGACTGACATTTAAAAGATTTTCATGGGTCCACTACAGGATTTTCAAATTTTTTTCTTTTTTCATCTGTTTTAGAAATTAATTTAAAAGTCAGTAAGATAGAGTACAACTTTTTTTAAGATTTCATGCTTTCAGAATATTCACGACTTATTTTCCTGACTGCAAGCATTTACTGTTAATGTGCATAGGCCTTCTGAATGACATTTTGAAAACTAAATTTCAGAAACTACGATAATTTGTAATGAATTGACTATGGACTTATGGCAGAAAAGATTTCCGCACTATACTAGGGTTAGAAGTTGGTACTTTTATTGAATGTCAATGTCAATGTAAGAAGTGTAACTAAAATACCTTCAGACACTGCCTGACTCCCCTGTAATTGAACATGATGTGGTAGCTAACTTCAGAAACATTTCACTGAATTTCATTTTCTTACATAGCATCTGTAATTGAGTTGTTCTTCAGTCAGTATCTGTCATTCATCATGCACAGAGACAAACCCTTCCCTTACAGAGAAGAGTACAATTAAAAGAAATATGTTATTTATATAAGCCTTGGAAAGAGGCTAGTGTTCCATCATTATTGCTTATTGTTCTGGGGGTTGTTTCTTTGTTCTCAAAATTCTTTGAGGGGATTTATTTTATTCTGAGGTAGACATTATCTAGGGGATAATGTCCCCAAATATTTTCTGTGATTAACTGGATGTGCTGAGAACAAGGGAAATAAAAACAAGAGTGAAGAGGAAGGTGAAATGCCATAGAATATGCTGTGTGGCATTCTTCTAGTGCATCAGAAGGGTTGGGGCTTCCTGTCTGTTATCTATCCTACCTGCCAGTCCTGTGTGGTTATCTTGGACATCTTAGGGAAAATTGTGTGGTGCTACATACCTGCTTTTACACAATTCAGTCCTGCCCTCAACTTCTATTGGCTATAATAGGAGGATAAACATCTACCAAAGATGTGCTCATAGATACTTAAAATTAGAGTCCTTAATCAGTGAACTGAATCGCCTTCTTATATTCATACCCTCTATTCTTAGCCACTTCTGAGTCTTCTCGGAGCATAATAACACAGTCTTTATAGGAAAAGGCTCTAAAGGAGATGTAAAGAAGGAAGTAATAGACTTCAAGAGCAGGACAAGGTTTCTGAAGGATTTTACCAGTCAAAAACTGATTATTATAATTCATTTAATACAAGTTCACACCCACTTGTATTCCGTATTTAGGTAGACCTGACATGTTATATTGTTTTAATGTTATCCAAGCCTGGACCAGTGGCCCATGAGCACAAAAATGAGATTAGGTTAGTATATTGGGGATTTCTGCATTCAAGTTTGATTAGAGAAAAAAGAAAGAAGGAAATAGAGTAATCTGGTCATTGGAATGGGGTAGTCTGAAGAAGAGAAAATAGAATGAGTAGAGAGTGGGATATAACAGAAGTTTCTTGAGACAGATAACACAGAAACCAACTATAATAATCAAGTAGCTAATTAAATTAAATCATCCCTGGCAATGATTCCCACTACAATGTATACTATGTCCATACAACATCAGGTTAAGTAGATCTCCATATATAACTCCTACAGCACTTTTCTGACTACATCTTGATTGCTTACTCTGAATTTTCCTTTAATTCAAGGGTGTCTGAATGTGAAGTCAGTTCATTCAAGTTATACCACGCAGGATTCAGCCTCTACAAGCTTTGTTTTTCTAGTGAAGTGCTGTACAATGTTGCTAATCTACTTGAGCAGTAACACACAAAACAGTCTTGTCACTGATTAAGAGCCATTCAATATTTTCTAAAAATATATGAAAAATGTTTGCTAGTACAGAATGGATTGGTTCTGAATTCAGAGATCAATAGTAAATAGGATATCCATCACCTAACACATTAGCAGACCTCTGCCTGGCTTTTTTGAGATGTTTATGATTTTAAAATGACTCTGTTGCATTTACTGTGCATTCAGAATAGATTAAATTGGGCCACAAGCCAGTAACGTAAGAATTAGACAAACGATATGACTTATTCCCATCCTTTTAGCAATTATCTGGTGACAGATTGTTTTCTTCTGTTTAAAGTATCTGATAGTAAAACATATCTGCTCATAAAAGAAAGATGATTAGTGTGACAGCAATTTGCTTGTTCTTCTAAGGATATGTGGAATATTTATTACAATTAAATAAAACAGTTTTAAAGCTAAGGACAACAGTGTCATTAGGATGTATGTATTCAGTCTAAAAGTTTAAAAGGAAGCCACGCTAACAATTAGCACTGTCCAGACTCCTTAAAAAGATTTCAGTCTTTATTTCCCTATATAGGATATGAAGTTGTTTACATAAAATGTACATGAGCAAGATTAATTTTCAGTTACATCAGAAGACCAAAATTGCACACAAATCAACAGAGATTTTGTGTGCCTCACTAACAGAAACCACTTAACTGGGGTGACCACATATCATTGTGAGCATATCACTTTAAAGATATTTCTTTAGTTTCTTGGACTGGTTTCTGTTTGATCTTTCAGTCTGGGTTCCTAAGGGGACAGGATAATCAGGGCCCTGCCTAATAGCTATCTTATCTAGGAACAGATGATCACTAAAGTCCAGCAAAACCTTGGGATGTCTAAATGCAGTAAATGACCAATCTCAGTGCTTAAGGAGAGACAAACTGATTATAAGCTGTGCTCCAAGACTTCACAGTTTGGAGACATAGTGAGGTTTGCCACCACTTTTATGGTAGGAATGGTGAGAAAGCTTTTCAGGCAGATCTGATAAACAAAAGAGGTGGGTCTATACATTTATTAGCTTGATGTTGTTCATTTCTATATAGCATCCCACAGAAAAGCTTTCAAAGAAATTAAATACTAGATATGAACAACTCATTCTCTCTCTTGGTAGCAGAGTAATTACTAACAAGACCTTATTTTTTTTTATCTACACATTACTCTATTAGTTCTCAGAAAAGATTGCTTTCCATGAAGAGCCAGGATAACAAGACCTTATTAGTATAACATTACTATTATGATTATATATTATGATTATAAGACTATAGCGAAGTATTATCTATTTGTTCAAAGGTATTTTAAAAAATATTAATTTTAAATAGTAACATTGACCCTGAACTACATTTGCCTCACAACATGTAATGTAAACTTAACAGTGCATTTTCAACAAACAAAAACTTAATATCTGTTCAACTATCTGGAATATATTCTTTGAAATTAAATACTATTCATCTAATTCTGCAGGAAGTTCTGCACAAACACACAAGGAATATATGCAGAATACTCCCTCCCCATTAACCTGCAAAACGTTTTAATTTGTAAAACTAACTGAAAGAATTTGAGTGGATTTGATTTGGATTTCTGAGTTGGTTTTCTGTCAGGATCATTTAATTGAAGCAAAAAAGAAAGAAAAAATCTACAAAACCCACCTAGTGTCCTTCATTCCCTCTTTTTAAAGTTTTAATATGAAATTTAAAAACAGAATTAACATAAAGCTTTGTAATATAATATTGCAACATTCTTTACTATGTAAATATCTATATAAATATCTGATAAAATGGTGTAAAAATGTCTTCCCAATGGTATCCAGTGACAGGACAAAATGCAACAAGCACAAATAGAAATGCAGCAAAATTAGTTTAATCATAAGGAAAAAATGTTTCTTATGTGAAGTTCACCACACACAGGAACGACTTGCTGAGAGCTGGGCAATCTCCATCTGCAGAGATATTCAAGACCTAACTGGACACAGCTCTGGACAACCTGCTCCAACTGAATTTGGTTTGAGCAGATTAGGTTTGAGTTCGATTAGGCAATGCCCAGAGGTCCCTGTCAACTGCAGGTGTCTTTTGATTCTGTGATGCTTTAAGGATGAAAAAAATGAATAGATGAAAAATTAAGATATAAGTCTGTCAAAGTTCAAGCAGACATGATAAAATCTATGAGGAAAATGACTAAAAATTGTGGAAAAAAAAGCAAGGTGGGGAAACAATATATCTTTTGACATAATTTATGCTTGAAAAAGTGGAATGCATGTATGCATATACAGAAGCATATTCTTATTTTAATTGTATAACACAAAATACTTGGTTCTTCACTTAGTCAATTGTGAGGATTTTCAAGTAAGTTTGGGAGGACGCTGTACATCATCTGATCCCAAACCTTGTGATCTGATAAGGTCCAACAAAGTGCCTCATTTAGGTCATGAATTCACTGTGTATAGACCATATTTTTAACTCTTCAAAACCCACCTGGATTGTGTCCAATGTTGTTCTTATGCAGATGTTGAGGTAGTTAAAGTCCCCTGCAGGGATATGGTGTTTTCTGTAGCTGTCTGAAGAAGACTTTGGTACCCATGATTTCCTCTTTCTCATCACATGCAGATAAGCACAAACACAGTCACATTCATGCAAAATTTCTGGCTATATATCACTCCTTAGATCTATGTAATTAACGAGAATGACCACACATACCTTTAGCTCTTTTTTATAAAGCCATTTCTTTAGTCATCTTAATCCAAAAATCTGTAACTTTTTGTTCTTTATGAAAACTACTCTTAAGATAAGTAATCATGAAACTTGGCATTTGTCTTGTTAAATTACATGTGTGACAAATTCTTGATGATTTGCAGCTAAATCCTCCAAAACAACACAAAACTGAAGAAGAAAAAACTAATCAAATTAAGTGATTATATAAATTCTATATGATTTCCAGGTTGTTGGATTGTGGTGCTCATTCTGTTGATTTTTTTAACTTGACATAACTACAGGCTGTAGATCTTTTTTAACATGGCATTTTGTGGGCAACCACTACATCTTGCTAATTAGGCATCTGTGGCCAAATTCAACCTCTGCAGGAAAACCACTGTTTTTAAAGCAATTACAGCAATGTGAATCCAAACAGCTTAGTGCTGAGAAATGACAGGAGGGTAGAAAAAGAAAGAAAACAGTAAAAATCAAACCTTCCTAAATCACACATTGGACTGCAAAATTGAGGCTAGATACAAGCTCTTAGCAACAAAGCTATTTTAGTATTCTGTAGTTGCAAAGAAATGTAATCATGTTTTCCTATTCTTTCTACTACTCCTTTACTAGCTGGAACAAAATCAGTAATACGAACCAAGCTAAAAATTAAAAGTCCTTTTAGGAGGAAATCTTAACTGAGGATTGGAGAACATGCATAAAGATAATCGTGAAGATGTACAAAAAATTGCATAAGACATGGAAATAGGAAACACTCAGCCTTCCCATGTGATGTAGAGTAAAAGTAATTAAAATTATTTCTGCCCTATAGTTTAATTATTTATCACAAACAGTTGTAATAATTATCCCCAGAGACTATTCCATTACTTCATAAATCTGGTAACAACAACAACAAATCTACCGATAACATTAACCAAAGACCAGAATGAAACTAAAGGAATTATCTGCCCGTGAGGGGCTGTACTTTGCAGTATGCCCAACTGTAAATTATGTCAAATCAATATTATCACAGCCTCTGCTAATACACTACATGGTTCAAAGGAAGAATGAATGTCAGAGAGTCAGAGGAAATTAAGCTAGTGCTGAGATACTGAAATAACATGTTAAAATTAGGAAGGAATCAACTCTGCACGTTGCTGAAGAAGTAATGAGTGGTGTTGAGTGTCTCAAAGTGCCCAAGAAGCCGATGAGATTTCATAGAACCGTTTACATCTATGAGTGTTTCAGAAATGTTTTTGCATAAGTGAATAAATATAGGCCAATAACTAGTCTGTTTTCAGATAGTTATATACTCTGAGATAGATAGGGTTTGTTCTATCTGTCTATCTAAGAAACTAGAGATTTGCAAAGGTCAAATGAAAGCTATTACAAAACATATAAAAGTCTTTGGGCCTAACTTAGTTCAGGCTTCCAGAGACTGTCTGAAAAAAAAAAAAAAAGAATAAGGAACACCAACATCTGGACACATATCATTTTGTTCTGACTCATTATTTCTTGAAGGATTGTGTGCCTCTTCTTATGGCATGCATACCACTAAAACAGACAACATGAGTTAGCACAGAAACAGCTACTGATTTATTACCACAGGTAGACGTCACCTACTGCTGATAGTGTTGAACCTGGGAGTTATTCATGCAACACATCTTTGTATTCCTTCTCAGACTTTGTCTGCTAATTCAGCTAATGCTTAACGTGGCATTTCGAAGAAAAGCTTTTTTCCTTATTTTCTTTTTTTCCCCTCCATAATTGTATTCTTCTAATAACATCCACTCATAAACACTAGCAAAAATGGTCTAGATTATTTTCTGTCTTGCACAGACTTTGAAAACTATAATCAAAGCAATTGTAAGTGGCATTTCCTTTAATTTTATGCTGGTGTTAATATTAATAATAATGCTATTATATGATAAAATTATATAATATAATTTATATTATATTATTGTATATAGTATTATATAAAATATATAAGTATTATTATAATTATTAATAATTTTAATTGTCTAATAATTAAAATTTTATATTAATATGAACATATTTTTTGGAAGAGGCTACTGTAGGCATACTCATGACATACAAATTATGAAAAAAATTAGTGGATGTTGTTCCTATGCCTTAAATATGTATAAAATCTTAAGTATTTACACTAGCAATACGTGTCAATGGTACGTATAGATCATGAACTCCTGATGTAAATGGATTTCAAAATTATTCTGGATAATATACCCCAGAATTACAAAGTAATAGCTCCAGCCTCTTCTAGAAACCCAAAATGCCCAGTTAGCCATGTTTATGTAAGTGACATTTTTCACTTCATTGCTTCTCATTACTTTTAAAACTTGTCTGGATCTTTCATTTTTGATTGCTGTGTTTTAATTTTGAAACTAAAAGGTACTGCCAAAAACTCTTTAATTTTACAGTAGCCGCTAATAACAGCTGTGTTTTTATCACCTGTTTGAAACACTGACCTCTGTGAGCTTTCCTTACACAGATAAAGTTCAGCTTTCTCCCAAGAAAGTGACCAGGAGTTTGTAAATTTTCTTGCATTATTTTGTCCCTGTTGATGGGTAGTTTTGATAGTGATGATTATCCAGAGGAGTAAATTAGAGCATTGATTTCAGGAACTCAATATAGTGTGTTTGATATAGGGTTTGATACTACAACCTTTCCCTCCTGATCCTCCTACTCAGGGGAGAAGTAGTAAAGAAGCTAGGACTGAAGTAGAACTTGATGAGGAAAAGAGGAATGGAAGAAGATGTTTTAGATTTGTCCTTATTTCTTACTATGCTATTCTTTTTAATTGGAAATAAATTCTACTAATTTTACCAATTTGATTCCTTTTTGCCCATGATGGTAATAGCTGAGTGATCTCCCTCTTATCTTGATATATGAGTTTTTTGTCACATTTTCTCCCTGGTCCTGTTGTGGAGAGGTAGTAATAGAGAGGCTGGGCACATGGAGATGAGACAAGGTCAAACAACCTCACAATAGTATATAGTTTAACTTTTCCACTTGCAATTGATTTATGTACCTATGTTTGAAGATTCTTGAATGCCAGAACACAGAGGAATGAGAATCGTTCCTTACAACAAAAAGAAACAGCTTTATGATTTGTGGAGAGTTTTAAGAGAAGCCTCAAGATAAATTAGTCAGTCCGTGAAAATCACTGTGATCCTGGAGGTTCCAGACTGGAGAAATATACCTGAAAACAGCTGCTAAGCAGCATCACTACATATGACAGTCTGATTACAAAGAACAGATTCCCCTGCATAATACTATGGTATTTGTTCCTGACTGCTGGCCACAGTCTGGACAGCCTGAGACCTTCAGGCACCCCTCAGCTGTATATTTCTCCAATTCTCTGAATAGCAAGAGAGTAAGAAAATGTGAGTCATTTTATGAGAGGAAAAATGGAAAAGACTTTTAAAGATTATGCTGCTTATTTTAGGATATGAGGACTTAAACTTTGAACAATATAAATGCTTGAACAACATTAAAGCCAAATATTCAACCATTTTAATAAAAGAAGCACCAATTAAAAAATCAGACTGGTTAATAAAAACATGAACAGTAAATGTTAAATACAGGGGAAAATAAAACAATACAAAGCAAAGCAAAACAGTAGGCATTTTTATATGAGTTTGACTAAAAATTAGGACCTCATTACCAATGGGATGAGACATGATATGTGCTAGAACACACATAGCACACAAAAACATAACATTTTTTATATTTTCCATCATGTAATAATAATTTTTAAGAAAAAAATCAAAAGCAGGATTTTGTAACATAACATGTTAACATAACTGCTTGTCTCTGATTTTGGACAGCCAAAGCTATTAGTTAGATGGATCCAGACTTAACATGAGTGAAAGATGTTCTTGAATTTGCAGTTTGAAGTCAAGCTCTCATACTGGATTTTTTTTTCCTATGGCTTGAATGGAACAAATTGTATTCTCAGCTACTGATTTTAATTTTATGTATAATTTTCAGATGAGTAAGAGGGTAATGATAGAGTTCAAAAGGGTAATGCTTATATCACAGTTAAGCCAGGAAATTACAAACTGCTACACTTTGGGTGCTAATTCTTCACTTATTAGAAAACACTCCAGATAAAAAAGGTCAGTATTTGCAGCTACTCATAAATAGATTCTGACATGTTCCTATAACCATGTCAAAAAATATTAAAAGGGAGAGAGTGACAACGTGTATTCCTACTATCGGCTGGTCCCACAAAGACGTGCTTGGCAGGAGATGTGAGAGGCATTTAACTAAAAGCAGCTTTAACCTGACATACTATCCTTTGGATTTTGAAACAACACTTATGTTTATCAGGCATAAAGTAGTTGTTCTAAGAAGTCTTTTAAAGAGGTCAATGCAACTTCTGAGAACTATCAAGGTGGTGAGATGGTTTTTGGTTTTTCTAATTGTACTAATTTGAAAGCAAACTATTGAGACACTTCAAGTCAGAAATACAGTTTAATAGGAAAAATAAAATAAAGGCAATAGCACAAAAAAACAACCCACTGACAGGGTGAGAGTACAAACCTGACCCCCTGACAGTCAGGGGGTTGGTAGCAGTCCAGTTAAATGGTGGCTACAGTACTCCTGAAATGATGGTTCTGTTGAAGCAGTGATCCTGTAGAATGATCTGATCTTCCTCTGGGAATCCAGTGGAAAAGGCTAATTTAGGCAGTTCCAAGGCCAGGTTATATCCAGGTGGGAATACCTGGCTCCTCCCTCCTGGGCGGAGCATCTCACAATAGGATGAGATAAGTCCATGAGTCATGCAGTGGCTTCTTGATGGCCCATTGTCTGTTATCAGGGGTGGGTCATAGCAGGAGATAACAGCTAATGGCCCACAGCTGGTGGTAATAGAATACTTAAATACATCTATATTGTAACCAAGGACACTAATTACACATATTGCCTGCATCAGAAGAGACTTGTGGAGGCTCAGTCCAAACCTTTGAGATGGTGAAGAGGTTTATTTTTGGGAAAAATCTTTGAGATGATGAGGAGGCTTTCAAGATACGCTTTATATCCCCAGAACATGCTTTGATCCATGGGATTCAAGTGAGTGAACAAATGAACAAATCAGAGTCACACTGACAGAAAAAAAGGTGTCTAAAATGTACTAGCCTAGAGATGAACCTTGTGGTTCAGTGAAGATGCACTTTTATTAGAACTCTCTTTGTGAGTTGGCTTATGGAGATAGAAGGGTGTGGAACTGTGTGATAAGGCAGTGCATATATTCAGTTATATGGCAAATATTTAGCTGTTACTCCTGATGGCATGGGATATAAATCACCTAAGGAAAAGGAAATTTTAAGTGTCTGATGAATGTTTAAGTGCATTCACAATAGAAACAAAAAAATTAATCTGTTGTTTGGTTATAAAGACACATTTTCTGCTTCCTCCATACCACTAATCTGCTTTATTTGCAGATTCAGTCTGATGTTTTACTGTCCTGTATGATTACAACTGGTTTTTAGGTCCACGTGGACTGGCTGATATTGATAACTCTATCCACTCTTCACTATGCTAAAGTGTCAAATCAAAGCAAACAGGTGCGTGGCATTTCACAGTAATATTTCCTTCAGCACATGACCTGTGATCTGTTAATGTGTCCAGTCAGGAGTAGCCCACGGCTTGGAAAATCGTTTTCATCCTAACATACATTGTGAGCTAGCTATTAGCCATCAAATCAAGAGCTAGATGAAAAAAAACCGTTACTTGAGCCGTCAGAAAATGGCAGACCGACAAATTGAAAGGAAAACAATTATTACATTTTTCAACAGAATCTGATAATGTTAGGGTTAGGGGGATTCCTAACTCTGTTTCCAGTTCATAGCTTTCCATCAAAGAAAAATGCCGATTATAAAATAAAAAAGCATTTTTAGAAATTATATTAATCATATGGAAAATCACTTGCATATGCTCTTACGCACATACATATATATATATATATATTAGTGTAAATCCACAAAACCAGTGACTCCCTCAAAAGAGAACATGAGCACATTTTACTTTTAGATTATGGGTAAATACTGAGCTGCACATTTAGGACATTTAGAATAATAACTGAGTAACAGCATTTGAATCAGGAAACTCATGACTTTAATTTTGATTTTTAAAATAATACAAAGTGAAAAAATAATGTGATCCTCTAAATTTCATACTTTGGGTACCATTTTCAAAAGCAAGTTACTTCAGGGACTACTTTTACAGTGGGTTTTTTTTTCCTTGGGGTTTCAGTGAAGCTTTGGGCAATGATCTTCTAAAGCTACAGTACACAAAGCAGTTCCAAGAAAGGAACTGTACAGCTATGCTACTTGAAACACATTTGAGACACTTTGTGTGTAATAATTCTGTGGGGCATTCTTGCAGATATTTTCCAATTGCTCAAACTAAAGGAGCAGACAGAATCTTTTAGGGTCCTTTCATAAGCCACTCTAGTTCTGTTATGTATCATATCAAGGGCTGTGTAGCCTCTTTAACAGTCAATCTAGTCAGGGAAACTGGAAGATGTTCTTTATTTTAAAGTTCATTTCAAAATTGATCTGATAATAAACTAATAAATCAATCAACAATGCATGTAATACCTTTAAAGGCTAACATATATATTTCTAATATTGTCTGTCATAATTATTACAATACACCTGAAAAAAAGTAGAAAAAAACCCCTCTGAACCTAGAAAGAGGAAAAGGAGTCTTAATTAATTTTCCTTTTGTATCTCTGGTTTTCGTTTATACCTTAAATCTCTCAACAGGAAGATAAGCATTAAATATGTAGACAAAGTTTTTAAAAGCACTACAAACTAGGAGGCTTTTAAAATATAATTACAAGTCTGAATAATGATAGACAGTATAACAACCTCCATGACTTAGGAAAAGGAACACCAGGATTGATGGAGAGCATTAGGGAAATATAACAGACAGTAAGAATATATTTTATTGCCCTTATCACTGGATCAAAAAGTCCTGGAAACCAAGCTAAAGACAGAAAGACAGATTAGAGCTCAGCCTCATGCCAATACACGGCTATTCTCTAATAACATCTATTCTATTTGTGCTTCAGTTACAACTCGTGGTAATATGAGGTTATTCACTTTAAAACCCTGCCTTCCTCTTTGCCTTTAGAAAGAAATGAAGTCATAGAAAGTGTCTCAGAACATATCTTATTCTTGTTAAAATCAGAAAAGTAGCTTGAAAATTGCTGTTTAAAATTGGACCTGTGGCTTTCCTTATGAATCTATTTTTTATTTTTTATATTATAGTAGAAATTACATGGGTTGTACATTATTTTGACATATAACAGAGAAACTATGAACTGTCCTCTCTTTTATCATTAGATAAAATTATCACTGTTTTTTGAGTGAGGAAATTTGGAAGGTGAAGAAGAAGGAGGATAAGGGAGAGTGTGGGACTGAGATATTCCATGTCACTCGTCCCTAAGGGAGACTAGCAGAGAATGGAGGCAGGAATTAGTTCTACGGGGAGAAGTAAAAGTAGAAAGGAGGCAGAGAGAAGATAGTGTGCTTGCAGGGAAAGAAAAGGGAAACTTGCAGGAAATTATTTGTGAGGGGAGGCAACAAGACAGGGGGAGAGCTGTGGAAGAAAACAACAGGAGTTGTGATAGCCTGAAATTGATAGGAAATGGGCAGAGAATAGGAAAGAGACACAGAAAGACTATGGAGCACACCAGGCCAGGGGACAGCAGAATCCAAATCTGAAATGCTGACACAGCCTCCCCATAAAGCCCTAACTTTTACAAGTAAGCAAGACGAAGATCAAGCACTGAGCCTCTCACATGTCCCCCTGACCATTACCTCACCAGTGGTTTTTGGAATAAACCTAATTCTTGCTCTCTGGGCTTGCCATGTCTTGAAGATGCTCACTGTGATTGTACAGTTAGCTTTCTTCACTTTCCCAGAGGACTTTCCAAACCAAACCACAAAGGCTCAGTGAGATGACAGGCACTATAAAGACTTACACAGGAGTGAAAATTATCTTTAAAAGAATCTTTCCAATTTTTTTCTTTTTTTTTTTTTTTCTTTTTCTTTTTTAAATATTGTTTTTAGAAGGTAAGCAATGTCCTGGAATGCAAATTTTGTAATCAGACAGTTTCATGCAGCCCTTTAGAACTTGTTTTCTACCTTTTTATTATTGTTTTGTTTAGTCATACTTCCCAGTCCTTTTATCTACATACTCCTAGATATAGACCCTCACCGCTTCACTCTTTTTTCATCTAGTAGGCAAGTGCTTTTCTCTTCTGCTCAGTATATTTTTTCCCTTTTAACTTCAATTCCTTTACTTCTAATTACGCTCTCTTGTATAAGGCTAAATTATTCCTCTCCTTCCTTTGTGTTTACTCCCTTCAGATGTTTGTAGTTTAGTATGTCCTCCTTTCTTCCCTAACCTAATTACTTCACTAAACTATTTGTATTTATGCTTTTAATCTTTTCTAATAAGTAAGTCTGTTCATCCCTTTAATCATTTCCATTACTCTTCTTTAAAAAACCCTTTTTTTAGAGCTTTTCATGACTTACAAAATGTTTTTTAAATTTTTTTTTGTTAAACATTGATTTAAAATTTATATTTGACATCTCAACCATGTAAGTAATTGTCCTTTAAAAATTATTTTTTATTTATTTTAATAACTCACTTTTTGTCATATAAATTTTCTCCTTGTTTTATGCTTCTTTTTATATCCTTTTAGCTTAGTGGCCTAAGTATGGATACTTGCTTTTTCCTTCAATTTTGTTTTACGTTTTCTTACCATGTAGTCATCTGCAGGATATAGACAGTGAGACAGAAACACAGACACCCAATCCAACTATAAGTCATTTAGGATTCAGAGACAGAAATAATTTCTAACATGTGCATCCTCCATAGGCATCTATTTACTGTGAGTTCTGTGCTTTCTCCCACTCACATCACCTGCTTTTATCTAGTACTGGCTCCAATACTGACAAGATTTGTGCAGCCCTGCTTTGTGCACATACATACTTCATCTCCCATACGGCACAAAAAGTGCATTTCCTTTTTTGCATTTCAACAGTGTGTCAACCGGTTTTACAGCATCTGCTGACTGATGATATTCCGGTGTGGAACAGTTTGGACAAAATTAAGGTTGGGTTACAGAGATATTTTTGCAAAAGTCTTAACACATTTGCTGAAATGCAAATTAACTTGTAATCTAACTTCACTGATTGACAAAGCTATAACTAGTTGGTAAGACAAGGTATTGTAAAATTTAAAAGAGCCTTTTGACAATTATAAAACTCTGAATGCCATTGTCACTAAATAGCAATTAAAAATGCATCTGCCAGAGTGCCAACATGAGCAGGAATTTAGGGAGCAGAATATCTCAGCTAACTGTTGTTGCTAAACAGACTTCTATTTCTGCCTGCTCCTAAGTGAGTGCAGTTGAAAAAGCTTGTGTGAAATAGAAAGACCTGACATCATTACATTACACAGAAATTAAAGCAGTGGGAGACATAGCTTTGAGCTGAGGAATACATGTCAGTCCAAAAGAGGAAGCTTCTGTCTCCACCAAAATGGGAATAGTGGTGTTTCCTTCAATCAGACAACAGCTCTTTCCTTTGAGCCTGCTTTGATGTGGGTGCCTTCACCAAACACTTTGCTAATTTTTGACTAACACCATTGTGTGTCACTCACCAGCAGTTTATCTGCAGCTCTCTTCCCCTCCATATTTCATGCATGCTTATTAGTGTGGACAGGGATGTAAATTCAAAAATTTACTGAAGATGATAGGTAAAAGTTTCTTCATTATTGTCACAATATGTATAAATTTGACCAAATTGAAATGTTACATGTACTAATTGTATATTTTGTAATGACGAATTAGCAAAGCATATATATATTTGTATATATATAACATTTTCAAAAGAAAAAAAGAATCTGAATTAAATGTAGAGTTGTATAGTTTTATAAAAGAAAACTATTGAAGAGCTTAAAATACTTTTCTAATTCACTGGTTTGTTATTCAAGTAGGAACAAATTTTGCTCCAAATTGCCTGTTCTCAACCAGTGGAACTTAGAAGTTATTTTAATAAATTCTCTGCTTTCTTCTTTTTCACACACCAGACTTACAAAACACATGCCATAGAACATAGGTTTCAGCAAACATTCTTCATTTAATAATGGATGCTATTTCTAGAAGAACTTACACTTTTTCTAATAACCTTTTCACGCAGCCGTTATTACGTTTTTCTTAGTAGTAGTGAGTAAAAACACTATATATTTTTCCTTACTTCCTTCTCTCCTTCCTTTCCTCCTTCCTTCCTCCCTCCTCCCCTCCCTCCTCCCCTCCTTCCCTCTTTCCCTCTCTTTTTTTTCTTCTTTCTCCTGTCTTGAATTTTTTTTGTACTTATGCCAATTTATTGGTTTACTGTTCTTATGGAATTTATGTATAGTCAGGGAAAATGGCTCTTTCCACAGCTGGCAAACGTTCCCTTTACTGGAAGTGAAACTAGAAGTTCAATCTCTGCATTCCAAGATAAAATACTTAATGCAGTTAGAGATAGAACTGAAATTAAATATTTCTCCATCAATATGCACCATAACATGGAGTCTTAAAATTATATATATTCAGGTTCAGGATGATCACTGAGGTCTGGCCAAATATGTCTTCACACAATGAAGTCTAAGATCAAGAACTGTGTATTTTTAGTAATATTGACATCTCATTGTACTTTTAGCCAGCTGACAAGTACCAGTCTAGTGTTAACTTCCCTTTCCTATATCTACCTAATTGTCTTTAAGTTGCTTGAACACAAACTTGTACAACTATATCTCAAGTGTACTTAAAGCTAACAAAAGCTTCGGAAAGAAATTGAATATGAGTCGTTTTTGAAGATAATAGATTTAATTCATATTATAATAGATTACAATTGTTATAGCTGCAAGCATTTTTATTCATTGCAGGTGTGGGCCTTGGTATGAGGGAAGACTGGGAAGGGCAGCCTTTAGGGTATTTGAGCAACTGTTAAAGTGTGTGTATTTTCAGAATGGTTTGTATGTAAATAACATATAATTGGAAAAAAATATTCTCAAGACTAGCTATCTTTTATTCTTGTCATACTAGTTGGATTACAGGCATTCTGTTCTGAGCTGATAGAAATACTAGATAGAAATCTAGTATTTCTGGAGAAACAGGGATCAAACATTGAACCCGTATGCTATAAAAACTGTGCATTTTTAAAATGTATCCATAAAGCATTTTTTAGATTTCGTGGTCACATCAGTTTTGCAAGCACTGAATGATTTCTGTTTGTTTTGCTTTTGTTTTAGCCCATAGAGAATCATATGTAAGTAATTCACTTTATCATTTATTGGTGTATTGAATACGGTTTATAATTGCTTACAGAATATACAGAAATGCTTTTAGCATTGCTGAATTATCCATGACATGAACCATGGAAGAAATAGTCACTTAGAATGGTGCTGTGAATGCTCGAGGCTTCTTTGACAATAAATTATATTTCACAATTCAAATTTTAATTTTATTTTGGTGTAATTGGGTTTTAGTCATATATGTTTCTGCATATCTATTTTCTCAAACTATTTCTTCAAAAGAATGAAAACATTCTGAAATACCAACTTTCAGAGTGAAAAATGCATAACTGTTCTTTGAAGAAAAAAATATTCTGATGAAAAGGAAACGGAAACACTGAAATAGGTTTTAAATACACCACATGGTCGGTATTTCTAACACATGAAACCAGTATTCACAGGTTGTGTGAGTAAAAAATGTCTGCTTGGTTCCCTATTTCAAATATTTGTATAACCCATCAGGCATAAGTCTAGGAGAACCAGTCAAAATCTTTAATTGAAAAGGTAATTATGTACAGAATTTCTGAAGTCTCTTCACCACTACTCTTTGAATAGGCTAATTAAAAAAAACCACCATTGTTAAATAAGGAAAACAGCGGAAATACCCTAAATCAACAAAGAGCTACAGAGTTGTAAAACTTTTACATTCTAACAGGATTGTTGTTTTAGCAATAGAAATTTCTTCTACCAGATAAATATGGTGCTGAAAGACACTATTTTGTACAGGCTACAGTAGCTATATTTAAATGAATTGTATGTTGAGAAGATATGTAGGAGAGGAGGAAAGCCATCAGTTTTGCAGTGCGTGCCTGTAACTATCTTTTTGTATCCCTTTAACGGTAGAACACCAATCTCTGCTTTATGTCCTGTGAGAGTGCATGCTATATTTGCTCAAGGACACAGTTGTGCAGCAAGAATTACTCAGAGGAGATTGTTTCTTCTTGATGAAGAAAGAATTGACATCATGTCTTCTCCCTTTCTTACTCTATTTAATTGGTAGCAACCAGAGAAAATCAGGTGATCCCACTTATGTGTGATTGTTGACGTAGCCAGTTAGCACAAGGAATTCAATTCACTTGATGAACTTCAGCACTATGAATTCTGTCACACAACCAAAACGGCAATTTCGGGTCATAAGAATGGCAATCATCTGCTGAAATTTCAGCATAAACAGAGGAGATCATTGAGCTTCATCCAATGCAGGAGGTAATGTGTGAGACCTTGTCACAGCTGCTGAACAAGAACGAAAATTTCACAAAAGCACAGCTAGATATGTATTGGGTTTAAGTGGCAAGGTCTTGGTAGTAGCCACGTAGGTAGCTTCTGTGAGAAGACACCAGGCTCCCCACACGTCAGACAGACAGTTCCAGCCAGCTCCAAAAGGGACCCACCACTACACAGCTGAGCACATCAGTGATGCTGGTGGCATCTCTGTGATAACATATTTTGTTGCATACCTTATAAAACGAAGGCCTTGTTGCCTTTGTAAAATCATGGCTCAGGCCTGTTACTTCTGTTAGAGAAGGATCATGGGAAAGAGGCATAACTGAATTAGAGGTAGAAAAACATGCTACGTGATTAACGTGTGTTCACCTAGTGGTGTGTGGTGATTGGTTGAATTAAGCTTGTTATGCTTTAAAACTGTGTAAACAGCTAAGAAACTATAAGATGCTGTGTGGTATTAAAGATAAGCTCTTTGCCTGAAGTTGTTGGTGTGACTTGTGAATGTCACGTCTGTCTTAACTGCAACAATATTTAAGAAAGGGTGAAGAGCACTGCAGTAGCACTGTAAAGGTGTGGAGTGAGAAAAATGTGAAACAGTCCGGATCAGTGAAAGAGTGTGAGGAGGTGGTCCAGGCATCAGAGCAGCCTATGGGAGAAGACCATAGTGATAGAGGCTGTCTCCCTGCATCCCATGGAAGTCCACCAACAGTGAAAGCAGAGGATAGACTAAGGGATAATCACTTTTTTAAGTACTACAGTTATAGGAGATGCTAAAACAGATACATATATGTTTCACAGGACAACATGAAGGAATTTACTTTCAGTCAAAACATAAGCAAGGTCTCTAGATATTCTTTGAACTTCTGGTACATCTCTCTGCCACAAAAATCAGTGATCACTGTTCTGGGGTGACTGTATCATACTGTATTCCCTATCGTCTGCCCTGTGCCAGACATGAAACCTCTGCCTTTCTGTGTCTTTAAGCTGGATCTGAGAGAAAGGGAGAAAACAAACTGAGAGGTTTTGTGTTCAAGGACACAGATATACACTCCACTATGTTCCTACAGCCCACGCCGAACGCCAGCTCTGGAGAAGAGAGACCCACACCCACAAAGCATTCTGAAATCCACCCAGGTTTTCTCCACAGTGGGAGGTTTTATTATTTAATATCATTCTTTTTTTCCCTCATGCCTGCATGCACTTTACTTCTTAATAAATAGGTTTTTTTTCTTTCACTTTCCACTGATGAAAATTCTTTCTGACCCTGGGTAGATTTCAGAGTCATTTGTGGGTGTGACTTTCTCCTCTCCAGAGCTGGGGTTTGGCGTGGGCCCCTCTGGTCCAGTGTAGGGCCTCCTTATTATGTTCTGGTGTTGCTGAACAGTCCAAAAAAGAAGAAGATGAAGAAGCCAAAGTCCCAGGGAAGCAAAGGAGTTTAACTCTCCGTCTGTCTCCCAAGAAAAAGAGCCAAGAGCAGGGAAAAGCAGGAAGGTACTTTCTTCTGCTCTGCAGCAGCAGAACGCAGGGGAGTATAAATCTCTGTCCTTGAACACAAAACCACTCGGGTTTTTTTTCTCCCTTTCTCTTGGACCCAGCTTAAAGACACAGAAAGGCACAGGATTAATTTCTGGCATAGAGCAGATGATAGGGAATACAGTACCATACAGTCGCCTCAAGACACAGACATTGCTGGGTGCCATTTGTGGTGTTCCAGTCTATGGCACTGGAATAAATCTCCACTAGACATAATCAGATGTTAATGAAGTGCTTATCATTTACTATTCAAGAACATTGACATTAACTGAACAAAGCTATGCACAAGACACGTGCTTGCTGTTGAAATTCTTAATGGTGTCTATAGGTATAAGGTGGAGATTGATGTGGATCACAAGTGTATTCTAGAGAAAGAGCAGCTAACACTGCTGGCCACATCCTGATGATTGCAGAGATGATCCCTTTGCTTGCACAGCTCTTTGCAAGCCAGAGAAACTGGCATGATGAGCTGTCTGCTGAGGTAAATGTTGAAGTATTTGTACTTCCATCTGAAAAGCTGATAGTGGAATCCTTCTCTGCCTGTTTTCTTCAGGTCAAAAATTATTGCCAATGATCCAATGGAGGCACAATTCAGGCTGAAGAGATGGCCAAAAGAGAAATTGTTTGCCAGAGTAATTTCTTCCAATTCTTCAGCATGAGCAGACTGTGACAAAAGATTCTTCTTGTGAGGAAGTAATATTATTCTTCCTGACTGAGCAGTCTAGACCCACTAGCAATCTTTTTGAAGCATATCAGAGCTTTGTTTCCGTGAAAGGAGTTCCACTTGCACTGCTGTTGTGCAGGGAATATGATTTTTTGCCATTCCAGGCAAATGGCCACAAGTTCTGCCCTAAGCTGAGAGCTCCAGTCTCAGGGCTGGCCTGGTTTCACCTTCTGCTTTGGGGGCAAGTCCCTGTTGCCTCCCCTGCCTGAGCCTGAGCTGTGCCAATGTCTGCGTGGGAGGAGTCTGCCAAATCCAGGGGGTCATCGCCCTGGGAGAAGATTTGAGGCTGGGGAGGCTGTGAAACAGGCCATGCTCACACTCATCTGGGAGCAGACAGAAGGCAAGAACTTAGAGCAAGAAAGATATAAAAAAATTTCAAATGTACTGAGGAGAAAGGAACTCAATCACTGTGTTAAACTCTTCCCAACAAAGGCTTTGGGACTCTCATGGCAACTACTTACCACCACTGACTGAGGATGACTGACATAGTTGACCACAGATCCAACAGGTTATTGGAAGGGTGAGTACAATACTACTAATATTGCTACTAAAATTATTAGAGAAGGAAACCAACTACTTGAAGGCAGAAACTGAAGAGAAAGAACTGTGCTGAATGTCAGCATGCCTGCTCACTAGAAGGACCAGGAACTGATTTCTGACTATACACCACAAGGTCTGCACCAGTCTTGCAAAAAACTCCAGAGAAGCAAACAATCTTTGGGATCTTAACATTATCCCAGTACCTATTCAAAGTAAGGTATACTCTTTCTCTAAGTGTAATGATAAAAATACTCAAATATTCCATGTCTCACAGAATTATTCAGTTTTTGATCTTTGATCTTTAGTAAGAACTGAAGAAAAATACTAAGATTAAATAAATAAATTTTCATTTAAGTCTCAAGTATCAATTTACAGAATTTTCCTACTTTACATTATGGCTGAGATTTTCTTGTGATGCTAATAATTTATTGACTCCATGAAAGATTTAGAGATGTCACTAAGACACATGAAATGCAATTAAACTTTGACATTAATCGCTTTGATCAAGTAAGGTCAGAGACAATACTTGCACCTATTAATATTTTATGAAGTGAACTTTTTGCCTTGATTTCTAAATAAGAGGGAAAAACTCAAAGGATATGATATGTCAAAAGTGTCAGACAGAATTTTTAAAACTAATACACAAGTGAATCACTTGATGACATGAGTCATGCAGAAGCCATTCAGGTTCAAGTTGTTGTGACAACTGTGCTAGCAACATTTTTTTTCCCTAGATACAGCCAGTGTTTTATCTAAAAACTAATTTGAATTACACTTTTTTTTTCAATCTCTCTGCTTCAGTTTTGTACTGAAATTGATTTATTTACTCTTGCAACAGTAAAATACTTATATTTAAGAAAATATATGGAATATAATTTAATAACACAACCCACATATAAATAATTATTTGTAAATGAAATAAGTTAAAGTAATATTCTAAAACATTCTATTGAAGCATTGAATAGATATAGAAGATCTAATGTCTCTCTATTCATAGTGTAGGATTCTTTTGAAATTAAATTAAAAACTAAATTCCAAGTACTACACTGGCAATCAGAAGTAGCCCAAATATGGTAAATTAAAATAATAAAAATTAATAGCATAGCTTTTATTTTCTATACTTCCAACAGACATTTTACTTCACCTGAATAAAGAATGGTGTTCAAAAAATTGAAGTCACACCAGTATATTGTTATCCAGCACCAGGGAATTCGCTTCCAAACTGCTGTCTCCATCGTTTAATGCTTAGTAGAAAGTAGACTGGACACAGGGAGCATGAGTGTGTGTGCTCCTTTATTTTTTGTGTTGTTTTCTTGTCACAAAAGAAAACATTTTTGACAGTATTCCATACTGAATAGTGTTTAATCTCTGTGAGAATATAGCAGCACTAGTGAGGCCCCACTTAGTGTACAGTAAATCACAATCCATCATAGTAATCTAAAGCCTCTACAGCAGAAAATGTCTTGAGGACATATCTCGTGAAGTCAGCACTGTTCGGGTTATTAAAGCAAAACCAAAACATAGCCTAAACAAAATGCTCGGTACAGCTTTTTCCAAATACAGTGGAAGATAACAAAGACTTGCTTCCAATTATGATAAAATTCTCTAGGACTTACTGAAAAAATTCTTTGTGATATGTTTTTCAGTATATATATTTTTCAGCTTTTCATAAACCCTCTGCATTTCCATCATATTTTCATGCTTTTCCATCATAGTTTTTCATTATTTGTTTATTTTTTTTTTATTTTTAGGCAACCATCCTAAGCAATACCCCATCTCTCTTATATTTTTTCTCTGTTTTCAATTATTGATACGACCTGTTCTGGACAGTTTTCAAAAGAAAAGGCAAGTGGGAATTTGCTGGAATTCAAAACACTAATTTTATTTCTTCTAAGATGGCTGTTTTCTGCACAGCTAGTTGTTCACCAGTTTTTCAAATAGTAATAACACAGTATTTAAAGTCACGTGTATCAGCTTTACAATACCATATGGAAAAGAGTTTAGTGAATCATTTGTAAGTATATATAAATCAGAAAACACAGTAAGAGGATATGGGGATAGATGCTGACATTTGGTAATGCCAAGGTAGAAAATTTTCTGTGACACTTATTCTTCTTTGGTCACACATATGCAGATGAGAGATATTAAAACAAGCAAAAAAAATTGGTCAATCTGTGAACTTTCCTATTTGTTATCAATGGTCAAGGTGAATTTTGAGAGATATTTTTGGATTTACAAATTCAAAGTGGTTAATTATGGTGAACAAACAAACAAGTGTACATTAAAAAACACAGATTAAATACTGTACTCCACCATCATACTTGTCCAATCTTTAATTATCTATTACCATAATTGCCATAAAGAGTCATATGCAGAGCCAGAAGCAGCAGTTTGCTTTCTTTTCTAACCACAAAGTTACCATCATGTTGCAGTCTCTCAACATCCAGCATAAATCTTAGTGACTGCACATGAAACACTCCACCTGTGTAAAGGAAACCGTTCCTGTTCATTATATGGCACTGTGCACAATTTCTACATGAGGAATTATGTGCAGTCTCTTTCAAGGACATCAAAGGGACTAAGTGAAGCATAATAGGGGTTTATTTTTATAAATAATATGTATCAAAGCCTTGCTAATGCCAATCACAGAAGTATTTTTAAGGAACACTTTCTTTGATACTGTTATCCAGGAAAGGATGCAGTATGTGGCTTTTCTTAGTAGAAGCAGCTTAAAGCATGAAGTTCAAATTTCTAGTCTTCTGCTATAGAAAAAGAACTTAATTATGATCACAGAATGGTGAACACACCTACATTTTTAGAATCAAGGTAGTGCTACCAAATTAAACATATTTTTGAGATAGTTTCAAAACATAAAGTACACTGAAAGTCATTATTAACATATGTCCTATCTTCAGCATAGTGCCATTATGGACATCCTTATCTCTGTTAAGAATAATTAGAGAATGAGGTTGACAGTTTTTGTAATCCCAAATTAAGTCCTTTTAAAGTGAATGGTTTTAGCAGTGCAAGGAGCTAAACTCACAATGGGATTTCAGTGCTACTGAAGACACCATCTCTCCTAAGGAACACAAAACATCCAATAAATCAAGTGTTGATTATCAGGTGCTACACAACCAAAAACTTTGTCAAAGAGTCAAATGCAATGCAATGTCAAAGAATGTCAAATGCATTCTGCACAGGCCATTTGAGATTGCCCATATGGAAGGCTGAGTCTTTGACTCTGTTACAGAAAAAGCTGGATACCTATTTTTTCTCAAAAATCTCAGAGAATTTGTGGACATTTGTCCTGAACTTACACACTCAGGTCAGGCTCCTCTTTCTCATGATGAAGAAACGAGAGAGAGTTTGTTGTAGCCAGATGACTAGGCATACCCTTGCTGCAGTCAAACAATAAACTAGGTATTTTATCAGTGCTGAGATTGTAAAAAGAAATGTTAAATTCACTGCAGGCAACATCCCAGTTAATGCACCTCCTTAGAAGGGAAGAGCATTCTTTTTTTTTCAAGACTTAGGGAATTTTCATACAGACAGCAGAAGTTTTAGCATTTTAGTGTTCAGACCAGGCAGTTCCAGAAATGGTGCAAATTATGGTCAGGGGAGAACATGCAGACCAGTTTTCTTTCTGCTTCCCTGTGTATTTTTCTCAGGGTTGCTGACTAAGAAGAAGGAAGAAATGAGCCCTACTGTCAGTCTTGGGGGCAGTTGTGTATTGGGGAAAACTTGGCTGTTGTCAGCATGTCCCATTCACACTTCAACTGGCCTGGTTTTAATGTTCTACTTAGGCTCAGGTATGAGTTGACCTATCTGCCAGTTCAGCTGTCAGATGAAGAGGGAGACACTTTTTGGTGCCTATGAAACTTGTGAAATTATTGAAAGCTGAGTAAACATTTAAAGAGATAGATCTAAATTCCAGATATGTGTATAACAGGTATAAAGTAGAGATATATAAAATGGCAACAGTCTGTCTCAGTCCTATGGCTTATTCAGTTATTTGTTAAACAGTTTACATGTGACAAAATATTTTAAAAACTAAGCACTTCTAGAGGACTTTTTATCCTCAAAGTGCCTTTCAAATTTTGAATCTGATGATAGTCCTTATTTTATGGACTTATATGATGCAGCCAGACAGCAGATAATCATTACTACCTATTAGATTCCTCAATTAACATTTTGAAGGAAGAATGAAGAATAACTACAGAAATATCTATATAAAAGCTCTTGAAAGGGAAAAAAGGGAATAGCGTCACTTTAAGTATTGCCCAGCTTGGTGACCAGCTATCCTGAGGAGGGAAGTCTTCCACACTGTTTTTCAAGTGAAAAGAGATCGGCATATCTAGAAATTAAATTCATCTGACGTGTAGGAAGATGCCAATTTTGCACTTGGAGACAGCAAAGATAACAATGAACTAAGTAAAATTACATCAAGCTTTTATGTTGAAGGCCAAACTGAAATACTAGACCACCTGTATTTTATTGTGTTTTAATATAAGTAGGTGATGTTTTCCCCTCAGTGTATGTTAAAGGTTTCAGCAGAAGTCCACACTTTGAGATAGCCCAAATATCAGTCAGAAACACCTAAAAATTGATGTAGATATTTACCTTTTGATTCACCATGCCATTAAGAAAATATTTCTTAGTCTTAAGTTAAGAAATGGCACCTTCCTTTTTATTTTTGAAGGCTGTTGCTCTACTGTTCAAGAATCACAAAGGAAAGTGTATGAAGTACTTTTGGCAAATATATACTAAATATATACTCGTTTAACCTGTTTTTGCTTTCAGAAGGCATAAAAATCTTAAACCTATAAAATCAACAATATAGGTATTTTAAGAGTATATATTTTTTTAGTGTAGGTTTGCATTCAAAATAATTACCAATTTCTGTATATATTAAAAAACCTAAAATTATTCCAAATATTCCCTTTGCATTTAATTTTATTAACAAGTAATTACTGATCACTGTGCTAAAGCAAACGCAAACAAACTTTAAAACATGATCTTACTCTGAATGGGAATATTATTCCTAAATAGTGCTAGTATGCCATAATTTACCTAACTCCAATCAGTATTATATCAAACTACTAATTGTGATCTAAATTCCTCATTTAACTGCTATATCAGAGATTACACTGAGGTGTCCCTATATCCCAAATCACCATTTACACACGCACATAATTTTTAAGGCTGGTATCTTCATATCCAAGACATTGTAAGATGGTCAAGAGACATGATTTGTTGTACTCAAAGAAAATACTTAATTTCTTTATGGCCTTGTCTTTCTCTTTGTTAGTTCAAGGTTGTTTAGGGTTTATTTTTGCTTTTTGTTTCAGCAAAATTTCAAGAAAAGTGAGAAGAGATAAACCTAATGTACATTGTACAGAAAGGTAGAAGGAAAAACAAAAACCAACAAAAACCACCCCAAAACCAACCCAAAACCAAACCCCTTTGCAAACATTACCAAGTTTGGTTCAAATAGTTTTGCTCCTCTGGGAAAGAGAAAAATAGATTTAATTCAGAATCCACAGCCATAAATATTCATTATGCTTCCTTTCCTATCTGGAAATGCATCAATTAATTAATTAACTATTCATAGAAGTGCTTCTTTTTCCCCTCACTTTCCAGTCAAATTCTTTCCATATTTGAATTCTTCCTCATGCTACATTTAAGATGCTTTTTGTCTCTGCATTAAATGGGAATATGAATCTACATGAATAAAGAAATTTTTAGTAAACAAATATGATCATGGTTATGGTCTGTGTAAGAAGGAAGAAGAAGGGGAGGAGAAAGAGGACTGTGAATTAAAATTATATTGCCATGACTAAAATATGCTTAACTGTCATATCTGAATGGTATGTGGGCCTACAAGAGTTACGTAAATACTTTGCTTTCTTGCACAGTGTTCAATAGATGGTTAAGCAAATGGAGTTACTGGGCTGAAGAAGAAATGGAAAAGTACTTATCATTAATATATTCCTGTGTACAACTTCATCCGGAAGTGACCAGTTAGAGGTGTTAAAATTTTGGGTCATTACAAGATCCACAGGTTTGCATGCAGTTTCTGTCAAAAAACCAATTTCATGCAAATTTTGTTCTGTGATTTTAACAAAAACAAAGTTCTAGTTGATATGAAAAAGCAAACAAGACGTTTCTTTGATGTTTTACACCTTATTTATCAGTGTGAAGGAAACAGGTGGGAAAGGTTCCAAAATCCTTAGAATATTATTTTCTACATGAATAAAAGATAATCAATTTTAAATTATAGTGAGGGACTAGACTTCCAAATTGATCCAAGTAGAAGTATTTCCAGATGTAGAAGTTGTAATTCTTGTTATATCTTTTAATCATGTAATTTTCTTCACAAGTAAATTGTAGTATGCCAAGTCTGCCAATACTCACAAAACAACAAAACAACAAAACCAACCAACCAAAAAGATCTTGTCTTTGGTTTTAATTCCTGAGGACCAAAATATGCAATGTGAAATATGAAATATGCACACCTGAGGAGAGGAAGAACAATGTGTGTGCTTTACTTCTAGAAAAGGTCATCTGAAAATTTTACTGAAGTGATTGTAATAAAAAATTCAGAATTTATTTTGTCTGTATTCCATTAAGCTTGCTTTAAAGGCTGAGGCTTGTCTTAGAGGATGGGAAAACATTTGGTGATAGTCTTTTTGCTCTGGAATGATTTGATATTTAAAGAGAGTGCAGAAAAGAACAGGATTTGAGCAGTATAATTTAGGGCTATATAAAGACCTATTAATCAATCAAGACAATTGATTAAGATCTTTGGAGAGAAAAGGTCATAAAGGATTAATTTAGTTCAATTTGTTTTAAATTTTAAATGAAGTGTCAAACGTTCATGTGGGACAGAAGGGAATTTCAGTATTAATTCATTGGTATGTATAGATAACTGATTTTCCATTCAATGAAGAAAGGTGGCTTTGGTTTTTTGATGGATTTTTTTTTTTTAATTCAATTGAATCCATAACAACACATTCCTCATGCTGTTCTATTACGGCTTTCTCTTTTCCTTTCCTGCATATGAAGAAAGAATCCATGTTGGCCTAGGTGTTTAATGGAAACAAATTCAACAGAATTCTTAAATAATATCTTTATCTAACCTAAAAGTTTGTGTTCTTGATCATATAGAGTTGAACTGGGTATTCAGTATACAGATTTTAATATTAAAAATATGAACCTAAAAGTCTCTTAAGCTGATTTTATTAATTATCTCCCCTGCTTGTTAATACATAGATTGATGCCAGGGGGAGGGGAGCAGAGAAGATTAATTTAAATTTATTCTATCTTAACATTCATGATGAGTGTCACTGGTATGCACACATACTAACTTATGGAGCTCATGTTGATGAATACTTGAAGAGGTAAGTCTTTTTATTAAGCATGGCCTACAGCAGGGTTCATAAAATTTTCACTCTCATTTGGTTGAGTTCTACACTGCTGAAGGTTTGGCTTTTTGTATTTAACTCACTGATTGAAAAATTGTTAGAGAATTAGCATTTGTCATTGGCCTCTATTTTCTTTTTTAATTGAGACTTCCCATGGAAATCAATGATTCTATTTAATGAAATGAAGAACTCCTAGCTGGATATTTTCTGGGAATTTGCAGATAACATACTTCTCAGTGTATTTCACTAGGAGACTTACAAGGCATAAAGTTTTCTTTATTCTTCCCCATGATTCTCCATCTCATCTCAGCAGATAGCACTGTGAGCACAATAGGTGAAATGTTAAGCCTCAAAGTATGTGGTTTATTTGCAATTGGTGACAAAGTAAATTATATTTTTTTTCTACAGTCATGTTTATTTACATATGCCTTGGTTTTGTGGTCTGCTTACTTTTTTCTTTTTCCTTTGGTTTCTTATTCCCTCACTGCTCCATTTTTCCAACTATTTGTATGCACTTTAGGTTTTTCAATTACCTCCATATTACCTATTTGGGGAGCATTGTTTTAAATGCATATTTTAACAACACAATTTGGTTTGACAGAATGATTTGTAGTGCTGCAGCAAGCCATTCACCAGAGATCTGAAATCTTGTGCACAAACTCCCTAATCTAGCAAGCTTTAATTCGTAAGCTTACTGCCATTCCTCCATTAAGGTAGTGGTGAAATGCAAATTGGAAATTGTTCTGCAGAGCTTCTAAGCTGCTAAAAAAAATGCAGAACTGCTAAAATTCTACAAGACTGTGACATTTAAAACATCATTGTATCAGAATCATAATTCGCTTTTAATTAGGAGCAGGTAGAGGAGAGTGAGGGGAGTATTTACACTCATGTTAGTTGATGGAAAAAGAATGAGGAAGGTAGCAGTGTCCTCAGCAGCCTCTGTTTGATTAATAAATCACTTATTTGTTCCCTGCTTTTTCAGATCTTCTATTCATTTCACAATGGCACATTTGCAGGAGGAGGTAGTGAAACAAATGCCATCCCATCCCCACCAAGGGTTTGTTGGTTAAAGCACACTGCAGGAATTCGATGGTTTGGGTTGGACATATCACTCTGGTTACCAACATCTGCAATCAAGCTCTGCCAGTGCCTTCACCCCCAAACAGCTGTAGCTAAGAGATTATGGAACTCTTCTTTTCTGCTACTGAGCAGAGCTAAAAGTGTCAGCATTACTTCAGGGCAAGAATCAGGCTTATGGCCCTTTATGTTTATTACAAGGGAGGGTCCAAATAATGGCAACAAAGTTAGCATTTTTCAGGTTGGTCATGATTAGCAAATTGCTAAATTTTGTGTTTCTCATTCTAAAATTAAATTGTTTGTATAAGGAGAAATAGTCTTTTTGTGTAGGCAAGGGAAAATAGTAAAAATACAAGTTCCTTTGGGACACATAAATATGAAGCCTTTATTCTTCAGTCTGAGGTCAGAATTGTCTGAGGTTCTGCAGATGCCGGTCCTACTCTTGATAATTATTGTATATGGCAGTGGATCCACTATATTACATTGTATTCCAGAGTTATATACAGATACAGAGTTATATACATTGCTATTGTCTATGTCAGTGAAAATTTTTCAATTAAAAGAATTACATTGCCTTTCCAAAATGAGCCTAAGAGATGCTTAAAACTTATTCCATGTGGCAGATTCTTAATTCTCTGAGTGGAGAGATTAGACAGAGGAGGACATAGCATGAGGTACACTGGTGTTTGTCAGGTTTCCCCTTCTGCAGACATTCACTCTCCTCTCTTTGGTCCCATTTTACTCCTTGCAGCTTTCCATGGCTCCAGTAAGCCACAATAATGTTTTTCTTGACATCGGAAATATCTCATGGGAACATTCAGATTCTCTGTTCATTCTTCTTCTTTGCCATGAAAAAATAGTATTTGTACTTGTCTCAGAAAAGCAGTTTGTTTCTTTAAACTTTTAAAGAAGCCTAGCCTTTTGCTGAAAAGTAATAAATGTAAATGCAGGCCTTATTTTTCATGGTAGTAAAATGCTTAGTACACCAATATACTAGACTACTTTGATAGTTTAATCAGTTTTAAGGTACTAAACCACCAAAATATACATAGTGATTAATTTAAATTAAGAAATATTTTAATTATTTGATTTGGCAAATACTTAATAACTTCTTAATAAAAAAGAATCAAACATTATTAAAGGAGATTTCTAATACAATGGTATGAAAAAGACACAGTACCATTTGCAATGTCTAAATTTAAATACTTCCAAATAATTTCATTTCATTTAAAAGGATTTCTTAAATTATTTGAAATAGGTTTACAACTCTGACTAAGTACAAAAATGTAGCTCCAAACTTTTACTTTGCTTTCATAAATATTTACTATTCTCTATAGAAACAAAGCAGAAGAAAATTAAACTTTACATTAATCATTTTTTTTTTTTGCATAGCCATGCACAAATGCAGGTATGAGAAGAAAAACACCATTTGTAGCTTTGTAAAATAAATGCATCTGCCAATAAATAAATCAATAAACACAGGATTTAAAAGATGATATTACTTAAAAAAATTTAAGAAGAAAATAATATTTTTAATGACTAACTAGCAAGTCTAGAAAGAGTAGACAATTCTTTTGATTAAAAATTTAAAACCTTTCTCAAGTAGCTTAGCTCAGAAGACACAGTTGAATGAGGAACACATACATCTTGTAAATTTCTTTGCTAATTCTCTGGTAGGAAATTATAATTGCAGTGACTGGAATTGCTTGTTCACCAGTTTTAAAGATTCTGAATTCTATTTTGTAAATCAAGCTGAGTATAAAATAACTTCATCTCATGTCAAACCCATAATTCAGTGATTACCTGTTTTATTTGAAGATTTAGATGTTTGAAAATAATCATTTATTGGTCTCATCTTTACTGTGACCTCAATTAAAATTGTTCTGCCTATAATTAGTTTAATTAATCGTACTAATATGCTTGTTTAGGTGAATATTTGCTTGGTTAGCCACTTTAATCAAAGTAATAAAATACACAGAAATGGTTTATTCCATCAAGTTGCAAGCGGGGTGATGAAATCTGAGAGTTTAGCTAAGAACATTAAATAATTTTGCAAGGAATTTGAAATTTTTCCAGAGTAAAACAATGGCACAGATTTGACCCCCCTACCTCTTTTCCCCTCTTCCTGTGTATATAGACCCTGATAGCTAGATAGAATATAGTATTTTATGTATGTCAAAACCTGTGATCTTGAAAACTCAAAGATCCATCTAAGACTAGGGGTGTCTTACATCCTTACTAATTTTTATCTATTTTTTTTTCCACTTTAATTTTAAGCACTCCTTAAGTACCTGAAAGTTTTTGTCCTGAGTATGGCCACAGGTCTCTCAAACTTGAGATTGCTGAGTTATGTGTCATTATATGAGAGTCTCTGCCTGACTGCAGCTCAGAAACCAGCATGTTTGTGTGCAAGTCCCCTCAGGGGCTTGACCTCATGGTGTTTTTCAGAGAATCCCTAACACATAGTAACAAGATTGGGCACTTCACACAACACTGCAGTAGATGCTGTTTTCCTTTCAAATGCTGCTACTACCACCAGTTTATTTTCATAAATGTGGTTAGTGCACTTTTCCAGGAGGTGGAAGACTTGATTTTATTCTCACTTCAGTCTGCCAGGATTTGAACCCATGCCTCCTGGTGTGAAATGAGTGCTGTAATCACCAAGTTGAAGAAAAGAATGGAGATAAGAAGAGCAGGAAGGGATTAAAAGACTCCCTTTTTTAAAAGTTATGCTGCTATGCTGATGAACTAAGAAAAAATTGTGAGAAACAGCATCTTTTTTTTATGTCTCATAGGGAGTAAACTTTCACAGGAGAGAACTCAGTCCCTTATTAAGCGGGTTACCTCCAACAGATGTTGCATAAAACCTAGAAGTAGCACTAAAGGAAGTGCTATACACCATAATTCCAATTATGGGCCGTAGTTTTAATTTTTCTAAAGACCCCCATCAGTGTAGAAACAAATATATTTCAAATATATATTGCTTGTTTGTTTCCATTAAAATAAAAAAAAATCATAAAATGATTTTCAGATTTTTTTTTGTAAATTAGCTCATAGTTTCTTATACATATTTCAAGAATAGCTCCAGGTGATTAAGCAGTGGCAGCCATATAGTCAAACAAAAAATATGAGGTTTAAATTGCTCTCTCACTAGACTAAATTGACGATTTAGAAGTCTCTATACTGACATAATATTACTCCCCACATTTACACCCGAATTACACTGACAATCGAAAATCTAATGAGGACTTTCCATGCATTCTGCTGTTTTCTAAATTGCCAGTATATGATTTGAAATTTCTAAGAAATATCCATTCCCCACTCATGGTTCCCTAATTAATCTCTCTCCTTTATTCCTTCCTAATATGTGTTCCTTTATTAGCAGATCTGAGTGAAACTTGAATCTTTATATAGTTTTTGGTTAATATTACTCACATAAACAATGTTAGCAGTTTGTGTGTTTCAAAGCAAAATCCAGACTTTAGCAGTATGTTGACTGAAGTGTTAGCTGGAGGCATTTTTATCTTTTCACAGATGATATGGAGATGGGACTTTCAGGAGGTAGAATACAATGAAATACATTATTATTAGATGGAACTGTGAAGCTGCTTGAAAAATATTGATTCTGTGTACTAAAATGACTAGCAGTTCATGATATTTTATTTTTCCTGATGTGATTGAGCTATTTAAAAGGAAGTAGTATTATTTTTCTGTCACAGAACATTTCAAAAATTTTCAAAAATTAAATACTTTCAGGACAAACAACTGAAAGCATATTTTAAAATTTTTTTATCCAATTTTATGTTTTGGATTTTTGTTTGTTTGCTAATTTTTTTAATTGGGTTTCTGGCCAATAGAAATTATTATTAAGCCAAATAGAAATTTTTCCCTTAAGCCACTTCTCACAGTGATAGAATGAATCATAGAATATTTTAGGTTGGAAAAAATCTCTAAGGTCATGAAGTCAAACCATTAACCCAGCACTGCCAACTCCACCACTAAACCATGTCATTAAGTGCCACATCTACATATATTTTAAATCCCTTCAGAGGTAGTGACTCAACTGCTTCCCTTGTCAGACTGTTCAAATACTTTACAACCCTTTCAGTGAAGACTTTTTTCCTAATATCCCATCAAAACCTTCCCTTGTGCAACTTAAGGCCATTTCCTCTTGTTCTGTTGTTTGTTACTTGGGAAAACTGACCAACCCCTGCCTGGCTTCAGTCTCCTTTTAGGAAGTTGTAAAGAGTTATAAGGTCCCTCCTGAGCCTTCTTTTCTCCAGGCTGAGCACTCCCAGCTCCCTCAGCTGCTCCTCAATAGGACTTGCATTCAGACACTTCACCAGCTCAGCTGTCCTTCCCTGGACATGCTCCAGCCCCTCAATGTCTTTCTTGTCATGAGGAACACAAAACTGGACACGAGATTTGAGGTGCAGCCACACCAGTGCCAAGTATAGAGGGATGATCACTGCCCTGCTTCTGCTGGCCACACTATTCCTGATCCAAGCCAGGGTGCCATTGACCTTCTTGGCCACCTGGACACACTCTGGCTCATGTTCAAGTGGCTGTCAAACAGCATTCCCACGTCCTTTATCCCCAGGCAGATTTCCAGATAATCTGCCCCCAGGTCCAAGTTCATGGGGTTGTTGTGACCCAAGTGCAGGACCCAGCACTTGGCCTTTTTAAACCTCATACAATACTTCTTGCCCATCCATCCAGCCTGTCCAGATCCCCCTGCAGAGCCTTCCTGCCCTCCAGCAGATCAACCCTTCCTGCCAGGCTTTGTGTTGTCTGCAAACTGACTGAGGCTAAGAAGGGGGAGCCCTTTCCTGCTGGATGCATATCAGTGGAGTCATGGGCAACTGGGTACCTGGTAGCTGTGAAATGTGACAGCATGTTTTAGGCAAAATAACATGCAACAGAAAATACAAACATAGGCTCTGCCCTGTCTCTGGTATTTAAGATGAATTCATATTTTTAGACTATGTTAAAAGTACTGTGAAAGAGATACTGCCTTAGTGCTTTTAGGTTATAATTAACACATTTGTTCCAGAACTTCAAATAAGACAAAAATATTGCAAAGTTATCATAGTGCAGAGCAGGAAAATATTATAAAAGCTTCTCAACCATTGTAAAAGAAGCAGGTAAAAATATCCTAGCATTATCTATGGATCTTTTCTGTAAATATGTAATAGCAGATAGATGTAAGTGTAAGTAGTGTTTCTAGAATTAATCCTGTCGTCCAAGTCTTAGATATGAAAGTATGTAATGAAAAAAGTAAAATAAATTAATCTTTATTGATTACCATAGAATAAATAATTTGTACACATTGTTATGCTGTTTCATGAACATATGGAATAAAAACTGAATCCTTCAGAAATTAACCTTTCAGGATGTGTATATCATACCTTTATAGGAAACTCTTACCCAATAACTCCCCAGAACAGCAACAGCTGAGTCATTTGCCATCAGATATCTACATTTCCTTTTTATTTTTATTCCAAATATTATGTAAAATTATATGACTGTCTTACAGGTTTTATTAATCTTGTCATTATGCACAAGAAAATGTTGTTCCAGGAGACCTAATACATCTTTCTGAGCAGGCTAAATAAAGTCAGTTGTGTTGGAGACCTCTAAAGCTACTAACAAAAAGATGGTGTTCATGAATTCTTGTATCTGCATGGAAAATCTAAGGAGTAACAGAGCTGAATTAAAATTTAACTCGCAAAAAGTCTCAACAGATTATATTTTCAGATTCTGTTTTCCTGCTTGATTAAATATGTGACATATGAATGCTTATGATAGCAGAAAGCAGGCTGAAGCACAGGCTAAGACATTTGCCAAAGAAAGAGTCCATGGTAAGAAATAATATCTGAGTACCAGGTAAGTCTATAGTATCATAATGCAATGGGATTATGCTAACAGCGTAATATCTTGTCTGATATCTGGTCATAACCATCACATAATACACAATTCTTACCACAATATTATACCATGGTAAAATTGTACTATACATTACTAGAAATATCTGCCTTGGTCTCTGTTGGGGAGTTGAAATAATAATAAAAAAAATCAATACAAGAAAAAATACTTTATATTTCTTCAGCTGGAAAAGAATACATAGCAGGTAAAATGCCATCACAACTGTCTTTAAATCAGTGCATGGATCTCTACAAAGAACATTCCTTTGATTTTTTTATACTTTAAAGAAGAAGTTGTGCTCTAAAGATAGTTATTTCAGCTGAACCTTAATTTGTACATGGCTTTGATTGATATATTATATTGCTAAAACACATTGCATTAATTCTTTTAAAATAAAGTCCTAATGCCATTATTATCTGTCAATAAAGGTTTTCTGCTCTGCAAACAATGAATCTCTGCTAATGCTAACCATTGCAAGGTAATGAGCATTCTAAAGTACTCCCAGAATCTCTGAGTAACATCACTGTATTAGTCAGATCTAAGATACTGGAGACCAGAAGTGGAGCACCCAACTTGTTTAACTGTATTTGTCGTGAATAGATGATGAACAATGAATACATGGTTTCACATGAGAGACAGGTGTGTGAAAAAGAACATTATGACATAATTACACTTTCATTTTGATTTCCATTTCAGAAACTTCACTAAGGCCCACAATGCGGGAAAAACAAAGGCGGGTCTTCTCCATGAGGAAAGAGAAACCAGAAGCTGATGGTCATCACAGCACAGGCACGAATCTGAAAACTTGTTTCTCAGTGAAATCAATGAGGCTTATATTTCTAACTCTTTAAAAGGAACTATTACCTAGGGAGTAAAATGGGACATATCAGGAAAATAAATATTTAAAACCCTCAAACTAATGCATTTCAGTGCCCAAAGTTAAAATCCTGAAACCATGTTTACCTGCCTGTTTGTCTCTAGTTGCCTCCTGGGACAACCAGAACACAAAACCTGTGTTTTGTGCTTTTATGGTGTTTTATGTTGTTTATTTTTCTCTCCCTCATTATCCTCAGAGCCCCATAATGACAATTCTCACTTCCTTCTAGTTTTTTTTTTTAATGTAAGTGGTGTTCCCTACTTCCTTTACATTCATGGTTTTCTTGCTGTCATAGGAATCACTTTTATTCTGGGTGGAATCCACATTCTTATTTTTTTCTGTCAGTATCAGTGGGGATTGACCAGCCACTGCTGCTATACTGGAAAGAGCCAGCAGATACGTCTGGGCTTCAGTGACTGGCTGTGTATTTTATATGAAATAGATAATTCACTAAACTACATAGCCAGACTTTGAAAGGGGGATTGAGACCTACAAACTTGCATTTATTGAGTGCCCTACAGTGTAGAGAATTATTTCGTTTTCACTGCCCAGTGGAAGTTTCACATGGAGATATTTTCTTCTTCCTCCCTAACTCCCTACACAAAAACTATTCAAATCTTTCTGCCTAAAGCATTTTCTCCATGATGTGGATCTTAATTCCTCCCAGGTGGATGAGGAAGCTGAACACTCATCTCAGAAATCAGTGTTGGAACACTTTAAACACTCACTGTTCTCAATACACAGGGATGATTGTCCCCTCCCTGTGTGTTCTTTTGGTTTGGTTTCTGGTTTCTTCTTTTGGTTTGCTTTGTTTGTCTGTCGGTGTTTTTGCTTTTGCAAATAAAAAATTCCAGTTATTTAAATAAATCTGAGTTGAGAAGGATTTCTAGTAAAGCACCATGTGGACCACAGAATTTTTCCTGCTACATAGGTGATATACATTTCACAAGAGACATACTCTAAAGAGTAGTCGAAAAACAAACAATCAAGCAGGTAAACTACCTGCAGCATCTGTTGCTAACCTTGCTCACCCAAACATAAAAAATTTAAATCCTTTACAGTTTTGCTCTAAAAATAGTAATAATAATAACAATAAATGTCAATTTTATACCAAGTGTGGGTATATTCAATCCACACTTTTGAAGTCTGGCAATATGATATACAACCAAAAATGGTAGATTTAAAGAAATATTGAATAGTCACAATATAAGAGCACTAGAAACTGTCTCTATAATTCCACACTCAAATTATTTTTATAAATGTCATTGTAAACTATGTTAATAAACTATTTCAGTAATGTCACCATAAACAGTCAGAAATCCTCAGGACTATCATTACCTCCAACAGCGAATTCTTTTCAGTTCTCCTGAGTTCTCTCACAAGGGCCTATTCCCCATGCAGCACAGTTAACACACATAACTCTGAAATGTCTTTGAAGAGCCATAGTTTCAATAATATATTTACTAAATTAGTACCGTTAACATTAGGGCTTAAATTCTGCCTGTGAGCATTTCTTCAAAGTTCCTGTATCTGCAGACAGAATTTGATCTTTTATTGAGGTTAAGCTTCTTGTTCTTTGTTCACATTTTGAATTGTTCTGTTTATTTGAAATTACCTCGCTCATAATGAATTATAGGTATAATTTCTTTGAAAATTTTAAAGTTTTCTACTGCTCAGAGAAAATTCTTATACACCCATTAGAGTATCTGACTGAAGAATTACTGTCTCAAATTGTTTCAGTTATTTTGGATGCATTAGGTATCTCTTTTACTGATACAAGTGTCTTTTTAACTCACATGGGATTTACGAGCTCCATTTGTATTTTTTAATCTCTGAAAATGTGTCTGAAAGTATAACCTTTATAACTGGTATATTTTATTACTGTTGGTATTTAAAGTACTTTAACCATTATTTTGCAGATTAATTGTTTTGCTCACCTCTTAAGATGTTACAGCTAGAGAAACTAAGATTTCTTTGGTTCATTTTTTTAGTTTTGTAGGCTTTGGGGTGGGGAGACGGGAGTGAAGCTTTTGGAATGTGGATTCAGCCACCATACATTAGTGAGCTGCACATCCTCACAATCCAGTCCCTTTCTGCAGCAGAAATAGCGTGTGGTCCCCTTACACAAAGCTTGTTGCAAACCTGTAAATGAGTTCTGGGACAGAAATGCTTCAGGGAAGTTACACATCTCATTTATGGAGTTTCTGTACCTGAGAGTGTAATTTTCAAAACACATCATCTGCATTAACTGTCAAAGGCATTTTTTTGTCCCAAACCAGATTCGTTAGGAAACACGGGAAATCACTAGCAACCATAGAACACAGGAGAAGAACAACAGTAACATAGTTCTGCAACATATATTGCTTTCATGCAGTGCTTGACAAATCCTCTTCAGACTACTACTGGTCCTGATTCTTGGTATTGTTCAGGAGTTACGTTGTCTGTATTTTAGACAGAGCTTTTTCCTCTGTATAAAAAATCTGTTATAAGATCCTCAGGTTGGAACAGAGCTGCACCATTGCTCTCAGGGGACATTCTCCGCCTCTTTGATGTTCAACACTATCCTAAAAGCCTGCATCCTTTGCTTGAGCACCAAGAATAGAAAAAACCCACTTTATAGTAGCTCTCTGGAACTGAATCAGAGTAAGGCAGTTTGGTAAAGTATATGCAAGTTGGTTATTACTAGCTGAAACCTCTACAGTTTTGTCAATGTATAGAGTGCTACAAGAATAGGGGAGAAAACATCCTTCTGTTATGATCACATTGGATCAGTGACATTTTTTCAGAAGTAGGTAAGATATGGCATTTTTACTCTTCTAAAATCAGGGGTAAATATGTTACTGAGAAAAATGGGAGATAATTAAACTGCATAGCAATTAATTAAGTTAAAAAAGTTTCTCTGTTCATTTGAAAGCATAAAATCTAGCCTAGAGGCATGAGTGACATTGGGGTTTTTATTAAAATCTCATTGACCCTTTTTTGGTTACTTGAAAACATATATGACCATAAAGATTCATCACTACTTTGTGTTTTTGACTTCCTCCCCAAAATCCTCATGGCAGCCAGAGATTTCAAACCTTATTTCAGCCTTGAGATATTTTTGTCCTGCTACTATTGATAGCTGTGCTTTTAGGCTCGCAATTCTATCCACAGTTTTCCAATTTACCCCTCTTTTGTGAAATTCTCCATTTATAGAACTCTGCAGTGCTTAAGAGCTGTATCCTGACATGAAATGAACTTCAGTGGTGTGTCAGACTTTGGCTGGCCCTATGTGAAAGGGATTCCAGCCTCCTTTATATGCTTGTTTATTGTACAAAATTATTTGCTTTACTTTTTCACATTTAGTAACATTGTGAGCTTCTTAATTTATACACTACTAAAGATGGCACTGACTGTCAACACAAATGCCAATTAATTTTAAATTGAAAAATTATTTTAAAGAAGAAGTAGGAAAGAAGCAGACTGAAGATTTATCATTCAGCTCTGTGACATCTCATGGCCGTCATCCTAATAAGTTATCAGAGTTGCTGAAATATCAATTTGGCACATGGCTTCACATGATTGCTTGCATTCCTACTTAGGGCCTATTACTTAATTCTTCTGTCATTAGGAAATTAAATCAATGATTCTTGCCAGAACTGGAGATAGCCTGATATTTATATTTAAACTGACTATTAATTGTTGCATCAGAGAGCTATCCTGAAGCCTGAAGCACCTGAACTGGATAATGAAAAATGTGATCCTATTCATACAGACAAGTGAAAGGAAGGAGCAAAAATAAAAATATACCAGTGAGCAGTTTTTCATCATGCAACTCTATTGATTTCCTGAGACAAAACCAAGAAAATAAAACAAACCAAACCAACAACTTGTGCATGGTTAATTAACTGTAAATAAAAACCTATAGATTTTTTTCTCATTTCTGTCTTTGCTGGCAAAATCTCTGCTTAGAAAATAGTGTCTGATCTCCAAACTGTTAAACAGCTATTCAATGGTATTTCTCTCAGCAGGAGTACCATTACATATGAAAGTACATTTGTTTGGTCACATAACTCCCTACTCCAGATAGGTAATTAGCCAGAATATAAAAGAAAAAAAATTGCAAAGGAATGTGATCATATATCTACCAACAGATAATTTTGAAGATAGATCATATTTCAAAATAACTTCAAATGAAATAAAAGAAACTGTTAAAAAGTCATATCTCATTATGGTATGAGAAAGAGGAAGGAGAAGAAACAAGAAATCTATAAAATGCTCCAAGCTTGCAGTGACCTAATCTTAAAGAATTTGTTAATACTTTTTGGCTGTTTGAGAAAGTGAAGAATATAAAAATTTTGGGAAACCTTTATCCCTCAAATGAATTCTCTTACTACAGAGAATGGAGGGGGGAGAACTCTTAGTATAGAAAAACAGGCAAAAAAGATAAATCATACAAAGAACACCTTTAGTTGTTCAAAAAAGCAACTCGTCTATACAGAGTCGCAGAATATTCTGAGTTGGGTGGGGTCCATGAAGATCATCTAGTCCAGCTCTTCAGTGAGCAGCTCACACAGGGATCAAACCCACAACCTTGGTGCTATTAGCACCATGTTTTAACCAACTGAGTTAATATCAGCATCCTGCACCTGTATACTGAATGTTGGTCTACTTTGCCTGTTTTCCACGAAGGACATTATCTGCATCACTGCAGAGAGTGACAAGAACTGTGTTTTTTCTATTGTGCTCAAACACACTAAATTCACAGATTCTGCTTCAAAAGCATGAGATACATCACTCCTAATGCACTTGAATGTGCAGATGGCCATTTGTGCAAGTCTTCCAGATTTTTGTAGCTCAGTAAGACCTAATGAAATCCAAGATGAAAGACAAGATTCCTATTGTTTCTTGGGATGTATGGGTATGTGGGTAGGGAAGTCTTGTGAAAGAAAAGCTGGAGTTATGACAGCTTATTTTCATGATAGCTATATGAAACCTTCCTTCTCTTCAAGGATCTTTCTCTAAAGAGTTTCTGACTATGTTCAGACCCAACAGCTAGATATTATTTGAAGAAAACAGCATAAAACAAGGATCCTGTTTGCTAAATAATATACTGTAATTAAAACCTTATTGATTTATCTGAAAAATGACTTATTTAAATGAAAAATAAAAAAGGATTATATTATTCTTCAGTCTGAAAGTAGGACACTTTCCTTAAACACAGTAGATTCCTAAACACATAGATTCTCTGTCAAACAACGTGTCACAAAAGAATTTAGAGGAGCATGAGTACCTCCAGACTTCCATGTATCCCCAGGTATTCACATAACATCAGTAAGCAGGAAGTTTGGGCAAATTCATCAGTGATGTGGCTTATTAGCAACATGGATGTGAACATGTTTACAGGGTAAGTGGGGATGAATTTTTGTTTTCCATGTCTAATGTCAAGGCCACATTTTTTAAGCTTTCTTACCAATGAGGCTGCGGTTTCAAGCCAAATGGAGCAACTTCTCTCAGAAAAAATCTGAATTTATTATATTTCTCATTTGTTTCTGTGTCCTAAGTGTTCATTTAATTAATTTTCCAAGAATAATAGATATATATCTGGAAGAAAGAAGACAGACTTTGTAGACCAAGGAGTTAGTAAATAGGAAATGGTATTTTTTCATGTATCTCATTGGTTGAATATTTTACCATGAAAACCTTAAACCTGTTTATATGGGTTTTGTTTGCCTCTTTTTAAAAATACTATTGCAATAGGAAAATCATTGAATTATTATTCAATAATTAGTATTCAACCAGATTTATCTTCTTAGGTGAGAAAACACTGAGAAATCTCTTATTTTTGAATATCACGAGTACGGTCCTCGACACTGAGAGAAAAATTTCCTCAGAAAGAAGCATATGGAATTACTCCCACTGGTAAGGAGAAAAAGAAGGTGACAGTCCCTGTGGCATGTCAGGTTGTCATCCCAGTGATCTTTTATCCTTAATTTTTAAACCTGAGGATTTGGCTTATTTTTTTAATTGTTTTTTTTTTTTCAAATTATACTCTGATTTTAAGATTCTATTGATTATGCCAATTGCAGTGGCTAAGTTTACAGTCAAATAAAAACCCACAGTGGGAATATTTCCAGTGTCTGACACAGTGTTGCAATGGGTAGAACTCAGATCTTGAAGATGGAATTATTTAATTTTTTTTCCCCCAACTGACATAGAAGAAAGCTTTTAAAGAAAAATATTTGAGTATGGTCTCATCTGGACACTATTTTGGAACTAAGAGCACAATTTTGTGAATTACACTGAAAACAACACCAAAAAAGTTCTGTCTGCTAGACATGTTTTAATCAGAAACTACTTGTATGATTTCAACAGCATGGCAAATTGGGAGACCACAAAATAGTGCACACAAAAATTTACCAAGCCCTTTCTTCTGTGGTAGCATTTTGTCCTTAGTTTTAAGCTGGTGTCACTACAGCAAGATGAAAATGTCATCCTGTGTTACCCGTGATAAGCTTTCATTTCTGTTTTTGATTTAATTTTCTCTATTGGCATTGTTTATAAAATTTCATGAAGTAAATTACATTGGATAAAAATGAAATTCTTGGAGCACTGTATCCTGACTTTGTGCAATTGCCATGGTATTCATCATAGCGTATTTATAATAGCATTAGGAATTTGATTCATACCTTACATGCACAGATCTCATTAGCTATCATTTAAATTATTCCATCTTTCCAAAGATCTTTCACTTCTGCCCAACCAGCTTTCATTTTCCACCAGCCAAACACATCAGCTTTTAGATATAATATTAAAGGTGTCACTCTACTCTAGTAATTCAAACATCATCTGTCTTATCATATTTTCAGTTTCACAGCTCCCAAAGACATCTGGCTATCTTGAAGTCAATGGGAGTTAGATATATAATCTGCTTAGGTGCTTTTGAAAATCTCCTACATGCCTAATGACATATTTAGAGCTCTTCTGTAAAATAAACTCCTGATTATTCTGTATAATATTACACTGTCTTGTGCTGTAACCCTTTGATGTGCAGACTTTCCTTAGTTAGAATCATGTTAAGTACTGAGCAGAAGGAGATGGCTATTCTTGTCTGCACTATCAGCTATCACTAGAAGAAAAAAAACACTGGGAGAAACAGAGGCTTAGGCAAGACACAGGACCACGTGCTTGCAAAATTGTATTATGTATTTAAGGAACATTTTTTTAAAAGCTTACTTAAAGCACCTTAAGCATATCATTGTGTAACGCTCAATCATATCACTGTACAAAGAATGAGAGCAGTGGGAAGTATCGGACATTATCTGGTATCAAACCATTAAAATTACCATTTAAAAAATTACTCATATTTCCTTATTGAATTAGAGGATCAAAATTGGGCCTTAACTTCATCCCAGAGAGATCATTTCACAGAAGTGCTTTCAAATATTTGATGAGTAGTTGTGTGCAAACAACAAAAAAGTGCATCTCTTAGTCCATAAATTTGTGGCACTCCAACCTCAGTGAATTTGATCACGTTTGAGTGGGTCCTTGATGAAATTTGTGGGGGCATTTTTTAACATGCATGCTGAGGGAGTAGGCAAAGAGCTATAAATTTGTTTAAATCAAGAAGATTCCTTTTAATCTGAGGGGACTGTAGGAGTGCAAATTCTGATTTCTTTATGATTTTAAGATTGACCAAGTTGGCAATAGTTTTTAGTGCTTTGAAGAAGCAAAGAATACTGCTCTCAGTCAAGAGCAGAACAGGAAAGTGCCTCTGAAGCTCTTCACAAACCAGCACACTGACAAAGCAAGAAAATGCTTAGTTTTTTCCTGTTCTGGAGCTTGAGGACTTACCAGAATGTTAACTTTCTGATTAATTCTGCTACAGAGTAGTACAGATGATGAGAGGTATACATAAAGGCTTGAACAAAGCTAAGACCCAACTACCAATTTTTCCTTAATTTTTGCCCTTATAAATTTTTATCATAAAGATGTATTATTAAGAATTTATGAAAAAGAATATTTAACTATCCATTTCTACAATTACCCTCAAAATGAATGTGAATTTGTTGAGAAGCAAGAAGAATTTGATCTAGAACCCCTATAAACATGATAGGTGGTAATTACAATGAGCTGTGAAGGGTTTGAGTTATGCCTGATCAACACATTTTAAAGTCTGAATGTTGTTAATTAATTACTTCATCTCCTTCTTCAATAAAAATGTGAATTAAAAATATTGCTTCAGCTTTAAAATTTGCTTGTGAATGACATTCCTGATTTGTGGACTTGATATTCCTAGGAAAGAAGACAGGCACACCTTTCAAATAAAAATCCTGTTACAAGCAATAGCAAACACTCTGTACATGAGCTAAGAGTTTATTGTTGAGCTGATTAAAGCTTTATCAGCAAATCAAAATAAAACAATCACTATCATTAGTCTCATTTACAACACCACTATTACTGACTCCAAAATCTTTGCTCTCTTGAAAGAATGAAGATTGCATATGCTTTCATCCTATAACTCAAGAAGGAATTAAATGTTGTTTAACCATAACAAAATATCAGATGTGATGAGATTAAATCAACATACTTTACTGATTCAAGTCATATGACTAAATATTTTTGTTTGATGACAAACACATCTACTAGAAGGATATTGGGGCTTATTGTAAGATAAAAATACTGAATGTAAAAAAGAAAATTTAGTCTGGTTTTGGGGGTATAATGAATTTTTGACCTAGGTATATATCTGAGAATGAGAACTTACACTAAAGGATATTGGGTAATCAGAGTATCAAAAATCATGTATGATTTTTGTCAGTATCAGAATGGGATAATCAAGATCAAAAAAGGACCAAAAGGACCAGAGGTATCCACTGAGTCTGTTACAGTCTCTGACTACAATGACCAAGGAAACCAAAAAAAAAATCACCCTCTACAGTAATTAAAAGTAACTTGATGCCATCATTGTCACAAAATACCACAGGACTTTCTCCCCTCAATTCTCAACTGCACCAAAATCTTAATATTCTCTAAAATTGTGATTGTTGAAAAAAAGGAAACCAAGAATAATATGTTCAAAGAAACTTTGTGACCACTGGGGAATAAAGCTTGTCTCCAGATTTAAAATTATGACTATACATATCCAACCATGCATATACATTTACATAGATATATGCACACATACATAGACATATTTTGAGTTTCTCAGACACTAATCAGAAGAACTACACTATATATATTCAAACAAGATATAGAAAAGCAGCTCTTTTTCAATCAAATATTACCCTGTAATTTTTTTTCTGGGTTCTGAAGACCATCAGTCAGTTTCTCAGATACCATATTGTCCCATTTTATAGTTCAGAGGTCCTATTTGCATGCTTTCAACTCAGCAACATTTAAAAAACAAAATATGGCACCCTGTCCTGATGCATGTTCCTGGTATAAAATAGTGCCCCCATCCCCCCAAAAAAAACAAAACAAAAAAAAAAAAAAAAAAAGGAAAACTGGAGACATGAGTTTGATTCTAATATGATTGCTATGATTGCATACATGAATTTAACAAAGAATTTCATCACCAATTATGTCATTCAGATATCTGTACAAGGCTCACACACATTGCTGTTCAACACTTTTTTGTTATATCAATACATTTTAATTATTTCATTAGATGTTTGTTAAATAACTTGTCTTTAGCACTTTTTTTTTCTTTTTGTCTCAGTGAAAAAGAAAAATGCATCACTATGTATTTTTCTGCCAGGAGACTCACACAAAACGAAATCTACGAAAGACAGTTTTTCATCATCTGACTCACAGTAACATCTAACATTTTTGTTGCTGAGTGTAAATCAAAATCTCAAAAAGAAGCTTGCTATTCTTTAAAAATATTTTTTATTCTCTGAAACCTTTGACAAAAATGCCAAGTAGGACAGTGTCCTTGATGTTTGCTTTCTCATCAGATGGAAAAAAGATCACCTGTTATAAAATAGCTCTGACAAGTCTATTGCAATGTCAGCTTTTCTTTCTGCAGCTTTATCCTGAGAAAGATGGCGTCTCCTGTAGTTTTAAAGGGCTCTAATTTCAAGTATGTTGAGAAATTCCTCTCTTGACAGGCTCTAGGCTCTGACAGTTTCTGAGGAGTATTTGCATATACAAGTTTATGGGCATGAATTACAACTCGCTGTTCCTACTTCTGCAAGACATCTTCGATCTTTTGCTTAAAAAAAAGAGAACTGAATTTGAAGGTTTAAGCAGAAAAATAAAGAACTGCCATGTGTAATTTTTTCTTCAGAATTTCCTGATGCTTATCAGAAAACTGAATTACAATTAATTTTTCCATCAATTTTCACAATAACATGTAGTATAATACAAATTATACAGTGCATATGTATACGCATGTCTACCTACAGTATATTTAAAGTGAAAAACTAAGTTTAATGACAAAAAATGGTTTCCTTGAATACACTGAAAACATGTTTTCATGATCACCAATAACACAGCAATAATAAAATCTGTACATGTACAAAGCCTTTAAAGGGGAGAATTTAGCTTAAAGCCATATTCACAAAAATGTTACAAAACTTGCTAGAGACATTTTATTAAATCAATTTTTATACTCCCTAAAAATATTTATATGTTTATATTCCAGAAAACAAATAAAATTCTTATGGTTTTTACCCACTTACATATATGCCTTTGGTGATATATTTATAACATAACAAATGATTACAGCACATTTCAAAAACGTGAAAATCATTTATGACAGGCATCTTAACATTAACTGTGGCCCTCAAACACAGAACACTGACACAGAACTTTTTATCCTGTATTTATTATTCAATCCTTGGCGGAGGATAGGACTGTGGTTATGGTAATGTGATTACAATGATTTTCATAGGTTATTATTAAAACATCATATTTTATAAAGAAATCCTCAGAAAGACACATTATAGAATAACACTGAATGAGCAGTGTGACAGATTAGTCCAGTTTTAAAAATGCATTGTTGTTTTATAAGGCAGTCCCACTCTGTCCAAGTACTAAGTAGAACAGATGTGGTGGAAGAAGGAGTAAGACAGTTTGACACATTTCTGACCCTTTCTCATGTATTTCCTGAAATGAAGCTGTAATTATTATGCATGTTGCAGGTTATGCTGATGAGCTGATAGAAGAGGTTGTCAAATTATACAGCACACAATCACTCAATGACACAGCAGAAGAAAGAGTTGAGCAGGATTTCCAAATCTATCTACAGCACATAAGTTTCCAGGCAAAATGAGCGCTCTGGAAAACCATATGTCACACTTAGGTAAATGAGACATGCATATGTTGTGGACAAGAAAACACCCTTTAAAAATAAGTAGGTGAACTGTTTTTAAGTTATCAGATGAGATCCAGATCAATCACTCTGTAAAAATGAGAGAAAACTGGGAGACACATTCCTATTTCCAAATGGATACCACTAATTCTGCCCAATAGGCCACCAATTTACACTCTATACTTGGTGAAAAGAAAAATTTATATAATGTGAAAAGACTATTATTAAATCCAAGGGAGATAGCACCTTAATAAAAAACACTAGCTGACAAAAGTGAAAAATATGAAAGTGAATTTTAATAATTTAAAAAATTAGCATTTCAGAAGAGTCATAAGCCACTTCATTCTTAAAAGTAAAGCTCACGAAATCTTTCTTTAGATTACTGATGCTGGCAAATCAGTCATGATAACTACCAACCAAGAAATAACTAACTAAATCTTTATTCCACCTGGACACTTATATTAGTATATTACAAAAGCAACGTATTAAACAGATCCTTTGGGTGGCAGTATAGTCTGCCATTTTCCAGTGATCCATACACACATCCTGCTCGTTTTGGGGTGTTTTCAAACTTCATAGTGATTCATTTGATTTGAAATGTTCTTCTCCCCCAATTAACACAATTGATGATAAAGATCTTTCAATATGCTTAAAAAGATCTGTCTTTTACAGAATTTTTCAGAGAAGGAAAAAAAAAAGATGTGAGGAGAGAAAATGAGAAGAAATGAAGGAAGTTGAGTGTCTCTTTTATTTGGTGCCATTTATTTTGGTTTTTACACAATTCAGTCTAAAAAAATCAAATTCATATATCTGCTAACTGATCCTCTTGAATGGTTATACTTTATAGTGAGCAATAAAACTCATAAATTTTCTCCATTGCTGTTTTTTTCTCCCTATAACTACTTCTTATTATTTGATAGTTCAGAAGATATATCTGTATGTGACCAGGCTGCTCATCTTGATGGGGAAGGGGGAAAGAAAATAAGAGGAGAATTACTTCTCTAGTTCTCTTGTGGTGATCATAATCATCAATATATATTTTTCTTCCTGTTTTTACTTTCTCTCAGGGTCACTTTAATTTGATTTGGTAAACCTTTGAGAGATGTCATCAACAACAGATGATAGAATTGGCCCTGCTGTGTCTAATTACAAGCAGAGCATGTTAAGTAGAGAGCACATAAATATACAATTTCAAATTGAGCCAGTATGTTAGGGTTAATGTTTTTGCTACAAAGACCTACTGATCTTTGTCCATTCAAGACTTGGTTTTCTGTTGACTTTGACAGGCTGTGAAATTCTTGCCTTCCAGTATTGAAACTTTCATTAGAGGACACTACAAATGGTTCAAAGTAAATAGAAACACTATTAAGCCCGGCAGTACTTGGATTTTCCTCTCTATTACTAGCCATGTTTAGCTTAGTTAAGGAGTTGCTGTGAAACATTAAATAAGACAGAAAAGCAGGTTACACATAGCTTTATGTCCCCATTTTAAAAAATATATATCTTGATTATGAGCACTGTTTCATATAATCTCATAAAAACATGTTATTAATAACAGTTTCCAGAAGATGAAGTTTAAATAACTCACTAAACCAAATGTTAGATAGAAAATGCAGCTAGTGCCAGAGTTAACTGAGAAGCTGTAGCATTATCAATGACAGCAGAGTATCACTGTTCAGATCCTATTATAAAAATATTGGACTTCTCTACTCTGAAGATTAAAAAATTTTAGCTGTAATCCAGGTCTTGTTTGACATGACATTTTGTAAGGAAAAGCTCAGTAACTTTTGTATTTAGCAGTAACAGGATAACATGCTACAGTAGTTGCAGTAATTGTCCAGCCCCCCTATTGCTTAGGTGCCTTTTTTTCCCTATTTTATCCTCTATTCTCTCCCTCCATTTCCCACAAAGAACAGGCTCACAAAACCATCAAATTTCAGGGAAAATAAACAAAATACACAACCTCATAAACAAAATAAAAACCAAGAGAAACTCCCATCTTCTCGGGATCTTTGTGAGGGATAGAGATCACAATGATTTGTACAAGTAACACCACATTTCTTTGAATACAACAAAAACATACCTATTATTGAATCAAAGATGCAGTGAAAGCATTATCTCTTGAATGGCTTACAAATTTTTACATATGTAAAGTTATTTTTCTTTTAATTTGCATGTGTGTGGTCGTAGTCATTCTCAAAATAACTAGTTCTGTACATGTACTGAAGTCTTTAAAAACCTAAATAAATTATCTTCCCCTCTCCCAATTTCCCAGCTGTCATTTTACTGGATCAAGTTTTTGATATATTACTAGTTGTTTCTTCAGTCTGAAAGGAAAGGCTAAAGGAAGCTCAGATAAGCATTTGGAATAAATCACTAACTGGAGTTCTACATTTAACCATATGGAGTGTGAATGGCTTCTTAATGTAAAAGATATGTGGCTAATAGACCAAAAGAAAAGAAATACTACCTGAGGCAGAAAGACACATTGAGTTTGATGCAGGAGTTAATGAAATCAAATAAATATGGGTACATATAAAAACCCGCAGTCAATATTATGCTCCGTGTTTAGGAGGAAAAAAGAGAGAAGGATGAAAAATGAAAGAAAAGTAAAAAAAAAAAAAAAAAAAAAAGAAGACTTACAGTGAACTCAAGAGCATCAAGAGAGCTTGTACTGCTCAAAGGTAGAGGATGACAGGAAAGTCACTGATTAAGTGGAATTTCTCATAAGAGTAATGGGTGACGTGATAGAAGATGAGTGGACTAGCCACGTGGAAATAAAGGAGCATCCTAACTGGACACTTGTTTGCAACTTTAACTTGAGAAACTCAAGGAATAGTAGCACAGGAAGAGTAGCCAGATAAAGTAGTAAACTACTGAATGAGACTTCAGGCTATGATAAGAAACATGAAATAAAAAAATAAATAGATGGGTTAAATTAAATAAATAGAGTAAATTTTAAAAAGGGAACACATGAGAAGATCAGGATAAAAGAATCTTCTCTTTGGTTAGAAATAATAGGTTGATTCTGTGGTCTCAGAAAGAAATGTATCTTTGAAGTTTCAAGTAAAAAAATACCCTTTTCCTCAAATGGGATTAAAGCAAGCCTTTGAACAAAACAAAGCTGAAAAACTCAAGTGTTTCACAATTTGCTAAGCTACTCCTTTTGCCCTAAAGTTGAACCTAATTTACAAGATGAAAAGAAGTCGCTACCTTTGCTTTTTGCTGTGGCCTGGAAAGACAAAATCTGGTGGGGTTTTGTTTATTTATTTATTTATTTTGGTTGTTTTGGTTGGGTGGGGGGTAGGGCTTTTCTGACGCACTTCTTCAGCAGCAGTGCCTGAACTGTTGTCCTAAACAACATCGTTGCCCACATCTCATCTCATTGGTGGAAAATGCAACAATGATTACAGACTGCTAAAGTTTACACAAATCTGATTTGTACAGAAAAGAGGCTGAGATGTGACTGATTTTGTAGCAATGAGATGTATTCTGTGGTGAGACGCAATTGTGTGGTCTGTATATATCTACATTAAAAGTAAGCTAATGTGTATCCAAGTAATTAAATAAAAAGTGATGGGACACATGAAGCAGTACCCATATTTTGATTCTTTTTGCATACACTGAAGTCCCTGTAATCTCCATATCCAAACTCTCCATAGTTTTTACTCCATAATGAAGGTAATAAGAATGGAGCCCTAGATTTCAGGATTTTTTTTTCATTGTCCAGTCACACATGAATTTTTTTTTCCAAAGGCATTTCTTTAAATAATTGAAAACAATATTCAGCACTTTACCTTTGGCATCCAATACTGTCAGAATTATAGACTTACCCGCAAAATTCCTGAATGCACCTTTGTGTCTACTTAGCTGACTCTTTGCACTAATAGCTCCAGGTCTTTTAAAAAAGAAGACCTTTTTTTTTTAATTAAACACTTTGTTAGTCAAATATTTCTTCAGTTTGGAAATTTAAGAGTGAGAGCTAATAGCCACCATATAATGGCCTTGGTCGGAAGGGACCTTAAAGATCTAGTTCCAACACCCCTGCCATGCACAGGAACAGCTTTCACTGGACCAGGCTGCTCAGAGCTCCATCCAACCTGGCTTTAAACACTTCCAGGGGTGGGGCATCAACATCAAGATGCCATCAAGTTACAGCTTTGCAAACATCTGCCTAGGTTCCTGGAGGAACTCTCTTAATTATAATTTAGTAAGATTATGTTCCTACTTCCTATTCTCCCTAAACACTGCCTCGTGCTGAAGGAAAAACGTATACATTGGTGTAGCTGACTCTTTTTCAAAATTTTAATGGATGTCCTGGCTGCTTGGTGGTGGTTTGGCG